>PVLD010012992.1:0-57878 GCA_004027595.1 Dinomys branickii | reverse complement strand
TGTTACGTTTTGCCTCATCTTGCAGCTGTTGGATTGACTTTTCTTGTGTCTTTGATGATATCATGAGATTCTTCCTTTCACGCTCATAAGCTGCCATGCTGTCTTCAAGTTCTGAAATTCTATCTTCGGTTTCATTTAAACGGTTTTTCATGCTTTCAGCGTTAGTTTTCAAATCCTGGCATTCTCTTTGGACCTGTTTGATTCTTGGTAATTCATTCCTAAATTGCTCTTGTAACGTTTCCATTTGTTTCCTATTTTCTTCTAGTCTTTTGTCTATATCTTCTCTATGTGCATGGAACATTTCTTCTATCATTGTTTTCAGCTCGTTTTTTGTCTGAGAAATCATTGCGGGTATGTGGCTTATTTCTGCTTTGACCTCTTTTATGGTCTGTTGGAGTTTTTTCATTTCGGATGCAATTGTTTCATAACTTGCAGGTATGTGATTTCCTGGTTTCCTTGTATCCTCACATTCAGAACTTGTTCTGGGTGGGGTTGAGTTTTGAGACTGCGTTTTGTTCCTCTGTTTTCCCATTTTTGGGTATCAGATTCAAAATGTGGAGCTATAAATTCCCCAGGCAGTTCAGCAGGCAGAGGTCTGCTGCAGAGGCTGCTCCAATGATTCCTTCTCTTTGGGAGAATGTCCCTTAAACTGTTTGCTGAGATTTCCGCTTCTACTCCCTACCCCGAGCCCTGGCTGGGGCGTATAAACAGGTCGCCACCCCAGGCGTCTTGCAGACAGGCCACTCAGGTGTTCCTCCCTGGGTGGAGCTCCTTCCCCCCTCACAAATCCCCTAGGGGCGCCTAGCTAGCTCTTCGTACCTGGGAGATCCTGCAGTCCTTAAAGCTGCTTTGATGTCACTCGCTGGGCAGAGCTTCTTCCCGACTCAGGAAAAACTGGTTTGAGCGCCCACTCCACTCACCCTGGGATCCTGCAGGCAGGAATGCCGTTCAGATGTATCTCCATGGATCGAGCTTTTTCCCGACTCAGAAATCCCACCGATGGCTGTTGCTCCAGTTTGCGCAGCGCCGGCTGCGGGGGTGGGGCTCTGAGCGGGATCCTGGAACGCTGCCCAGATTGGCACAATCTGTCCCAGTAGCTCGTTCTCTGAGTTTCCTCTGCTCTGCTGCCTCCAACAAATCCTGGTTACAGCCGTCTCTGAGCCGATCGGGTTCAGGAGTTGGAGGTTTTCCTCCCGCCGCAATCGCTCTCTCGGCTGTACGCGATTTGAGCCGAGCTGCGGCTGAAGTGCCTCACCGATCTCTCGGGCGCCCAGCTCTCAGGATCCGCCCACTTCTCGCCGCCCAGCTTGTCCAGCCGGCCCTTTAATGCTCATGCCGCGGAGAGCAGCCTGATCAGTTGGAATTTTGCATCCACGGACCGGGCACCCGCGCGCAAAATATCGGTCTCTGGGAGAGATTAAAAAAGAGAATTGTAATCCAGTCTCCCTAATGAACATGGAGGCAGAAATCCTCAATAAGATACTAACAGACAGAATTAAGCAAGTCAAGATTGTACACCATTCCCAAGGGGAATTTATCTCAGGAATACATGATTTGTTCAACATACACAAATTGAGAAATCTAATATACCATATAAACAGAGCAAAAGACAGAAATCACATGAATGTCTCAATAGATACAGAAAAATCTTTTGATAAAGTCCAACATTAACTAATGATAAAACCCCACAGAAAATTGGAAAAGATCATCTTTACATCAATCTGCTAAAAGCCATCTATGACAAACCAATGGCCAACATTATACTAACTGGACAAAAACTGAAAGCTGTCACTCTAAAATCAGGAATAAGGCAAAGATGTCCACTGTAACCACTCCTATTCAATATACTTTTGGAAACATTAGCTAGAGCAAGTAGACAAGAGAAAGAAATAAAATGAATACAGATAGGAAAGGAAGAAATTAAATTATCATTGTTTGCAGATGACATGATACTCTACATAGAAGACCCCAAAACCCACAAAAGGATTTCTAGATTTAATAAGCAAACTCAGTAGCATAGTTGGATACATGTTCAACATTCAAAGATCAATAGTATTCCTGTACAGAAACAACAAACTCACTGAGAGAGAAATTAGGGAAACCACACTCTTCACAATAGCACCCAAAAAAACCAAAATACATAGGAATCAATCTAACAAAGGAAGTAAAGGATCTATATATTGAAAATTAAAAGTACTCTGAAAAAGGAGATTGGATAGGATATCAGAAAATGGAAAGGTATCCCTTGCTCATAGATAGGAAGAACCAACATAGTGAAAATGGCCATACTCCCAAAATTGTTTAAAAATTTAATGTAGTCCAAATCAAAATACCATTAACATACCTCAAGAACTAGAGAAAACATTCCTAAAGTTTATCTGGAACCAGAAATGGCCCAGAATAGTGAAGGCAATCCTGGGCAAAAACGGCAATGCAGGAGGCATCACAATCCCTGACTTGAAATTATACTACAAAGCTACTGTGATAAAATTAGCATGGTCCTGGCCAAAAAAAAAAAAACAAAAAAACAAAAAAACAGACCTGAGGATCATAAATGGTGCTGGAAAAACTGGCTTTCCACATGCCCAAAACTAAAAGTAGACCCATGTCTCTCACTATATATTAAACTAAAGTTAAAACTGATCAAAAACCTACATATTAAAACAGAAACACTAAATCTACTGGAGAAGAAAGTAGGTAGAAATCTTGTAGACATAGGTGTAGACAGAGAGTTCAAGTTAGTGAACAAAATGCAGATTACACAGGAAATACTTCAAAACATCAACAACTTGGATCTCATCTTAATAAAAAAGCTTTTGCACAGCAAAATAATTCACCAAAAAAGTGAAAAGACAACCAACAGAGTGAGAAAAAATTTTAGCCAATTGTCCCTCAGATGAAGGACTTCTATCTAGAATACATAAAGAACTGAAAAAAATCAGACCGCCCCAAATTTAAGGACCGAATCCAAAAAGTGGGCATCTGAGATGAACTCACACTTCTCAGGTGAAATACAAATGGCAAATAAATGTATGAAAAACATTCATCACTGATCATTTGACACATGCAAATTAAAATAACACTGAGATTCTATCTCACTCTAGAAAGAATGGTTATCAAGAAATCAACCAATAATAAATGCAGGGGGGCTATGGGGACAAAGGAACCATTCTCCATTGTTGGTGGGAGCGCAGACTGATACAACCCCTGTGGAAATCACTATGGAGATTCTTCAAAAAGCTACGATTAGAGGTCCCATTCAATCCAGCTATTCCTTTTCTTGGTATCTTCCCAGAAGAATTAAAATATTAAACCACAGCAACATATGTACACCCATGTTTATAGCAGCACAGTTGATAATAACTAAACCTTGGAAACAACCCAAATGCTCATCAACCGAAAAATGTAAGAAAGAGGTGTGGTCTTCTTATGTAATGGAGCATTACTCAGCCATAAACAAGGGTAAAATTGAGACTTCTGTGGATAAATGAATGCAACTTGAGACCATACTCGTAAGTGAAATAAATCAGACTCATGTGTAAACATTGTATTGTCTCACTGGTGTGAGAAATGGAAAGAGTAAATAAGGTCTAAAATGTACAATAGATATTGTGAAATGGGACGAAATTGTTCAAAAGTAAGGAGGAAATAGAACGGGGGAAAGGGAGCGGAAGGGAAATGGGAGAAAAACGGGAGTTAGCTCTACTATCTGCATCTCTTAATTCATTGAAAAGGAAAGTCTGCGTTAGTATTGATTAGAGAAATTTTTATGCCCATGTCTTGTACTAACCACTTTGAAGATGACAATATGCAATATGCTATTGTTATAGTCCTAATATTTTGTTATAAGATTCTTTTTTTACCTTTTTTCCATAAAATAAAAAAAGAACCCAGGGTAAGTGTCTCAGGCATCAGTATTTAATTTTAAATCTCATCAATGTTGCTAAAATGTTGCCAGAGTTGAAAACTACTACCACAAATACCAAAAACTCCTCCCAATTTGCCAGCCTTCATGTTGTGAATTACTGGTCCTCTCATGTAAAAGGATACTTGATTCAATCAGTTTATGAATGACCTTCCCTAAATTCAGGAAGAGGAGCCTGAACGAGCACACATTTTCCAGGTAACCTGAGGTATCCTTAATAATGATCTGTCTTGATGTTGGCAACAATGTTATCCCACTGTTGATTTGAATTAAAGAAAACTGCACCATACCTGGTCTCTTAACACTTCACAAAGGCTTCTGCTCAGTGCCGTTCTGCCTGTGAGTTGTATAGCACAGCTGGATGCTCTATTCAATCTGTCCCATTCCAAGAATATGCACTATGTGTGCCACACACACACACACCCCTCTTCACAAATGAAGTGGTATGGTACATGTCAGGGAACAGTTGTTACATTTAACCTCAGGTTTTCTTCTTTAAGTTTCAGTACTACACAGCTAATTTTTCTTTGTATTATATAGATTTATACCAGATGTCCAGGATCACTAATTCCATGAGAAATAAAAGGCATTTATGCAAACTCCTCAAATCATACCAAAACCTCAGTCAGATATTTAAATATATAGCCCATATGTTAATTGTGAAACTTATTAATTTAGTCTCCACCCTAATAAGAAAAATTAGGAAGAAAAACAAACATGATTAAAGGAGTAAAAGCTCCATGCTACGACTGCACATTGGAATGCAGGAGAACTTTTTGAACAGATGCTTGTACTAATTCTGTATCTGTCAATAAAAGCTTGCCAGGTAGACAGTCCTCTAATATTATAAATACAGGACTGTAAAGAAATAGTAAGAACAAAAATAACCCATAAAACCTTACAGCCTCCTTACCTGCCCATCTCCCCCAAACCACCAATATATTCAAATGCTTAAATTCAAATTTTAAGATTTTTTATGGAGATATTGAAGAAAATACATTTGTCTAAGTAAGGTGTATTTTGTTTACACAACTTGGCTACATATTGGCACATCCCATATGCCATTATTATTAGCTTCTGGGACAGTGGTAAGGAGTTGGATTGTGGGCAGATTCTCTTTATATTATTTTTAATTGAAAAATTACACATATATATTGCATAGGATGATGTTCTGAAGCAGTTTACAGTGTGAAAGAGCCAACTGTGCTGATTAACACATGTATTAGCTCCCAGAGTTATCATTTAATGTGATGAAAACACTTAAAATCTCTCCTGGGCTTTTCCAAAGACAACATACTGTTGTTAATTAGAGTTCTTGTTTTATACAGTAGATCTCTCAAACTCACTCCTGCTTTTTAACTGCAATTCTGTGTTTTTAACCAACATGCCCCTAGCACTCACCAATCCAGCTTCGGTAACCACCATTGTACTCTCTAATTCTTTGAGTTCAACTTTTTCAGATTCCACATATAAGATTCAGTGCTTAAAAGCAAAGCAAATCAATTAAATTATAGAAGAAAATGATCTAACAAACATTTTCCAAAGGAACAAAAACTGATATGGCAACAGATTTTGGCCCTTGATGTCTCACACCTATCTAGTTGTTTAGTTCATGAAAAAAAAATTGTTTTCTTAATGCTATAAGAATCTTGTTTCTTTTTTTTTTTTTTTTTTTTTTTTTTTTTTTTTTTTTTTTTTTTTTTAAAGTTTTATTTTAAAGAGAATTTTTAGGGGCTGGGGATATAGCTCAGTGGAATAAGTGCCTGCCTAGCAGGCGCAGGGTCCTGAGTTCAATCCCCAGTACTGCCAAAAAAAAAAAAGAACAAAAATAAATAAATAAATAAAATAAAATAAAGAGAATTTTTAAAATCTTGTTCATTTTAATATCATAATTGCCTGACTAATCAAGTCATACTGTAATATTTTTACTACTTAAAATATATAATAAAAAATAAATGATTTTTATGGTGTTTTAGTCACTTTCCTGTCACTGAGACAAAATATGCCACACCCTAAAGGAAGAATGGTTTATTTTGGCTCACAGTTTGTAGGGGTTTTGGTCTGGAGTTTGTTGACTCCAGAATAAGGTGGCCCAGTAGAAGGGCATGAACTGGACTGCTCACCTCATGGTGACCAGGAAGCCCAGAGTGTAGGGAAGAACCAGGGATCCAGAGAGACCCCTTCCACGCCATGTACAATGACCAGGCTCCTCTGACCGGACCTGCCTCCCAACATCAGGCCAACTATGGCATCTGCATATTTAGTCACCTCCTCAAAGCCCTGATGGAATGAGGCTTTGAGGTGGTCACCTAGATATAAACGGTAACATATAGGAATCAGCACCTCAGGGCAAGGCTGATCTTCCTATCTGCTGTGAAGCATTTCTGTTCTCTCCTAAACTCTCTGTTCCCTGTATGGTTAGTTTTCTGTGAGGCTGCACTTTCTTGATAGAGTTCCACCCTCAGTTTCTTGTCAAGCCTTTGAATCGCACTTTCTGTCTTCTCATTTTGATTCCAGAGATGCACCCTGGCTTTGGAGATTTGATAGAATGTGTGAGTTCATTTACCTTTATGAGTCAATTTATTCTAGGTTTGATTAACCTTTTCAGGAGTTTGGAAGGAAGTATTTAATTGATGGTATACTTATTTCTTCACAACTTTTTACCTAAGGGTTTTCCAATGTCTGACCTTGTTATTACACTCAGTTCCTAGTGACATCATCTGTATTCTCTCCAAGGACAGCAAATAAGTCTGTCATATTCAGCCAAATGCTAGTATTCAGTCAGATTCTATGTTCATTTGATGATCCTTCTGTATCCAAACATTCTCTTGAGATTTAACTTTTTGTCCCTTGTCACTGAACTCACTCAGCCTTTTTCCCATACTTTGCCTTTACATGCAAGGAGATCTCCATTTTTCTAAAGATTTAAATTTTCACCTAAATTTTTCTTCAATAACATCTATAGTTGCATTTTACTCTTCTAACATAAATTTCAAGGTCATTTTAGTTTAAGCCCCTTGGGATTGAATGGATTGGTTTATCCTTCAGTAACTATATCTTTCTTATCATATCAATCACCATTTCACCACGTTCTAGATATTTAGATTTCGTCTTCATTTTTTCCTTGCAAGTCTATTTTAACCTCAATAAAATTAGGGACTGTTTCATTCTTAAATTTCTGCTTCTGGGCACAGCATTTTAAGTAACTGTTTCAAGTCTGGTCTCCAACAAAGAGTACTCCAGTCCTTTAGAAGCTTTCTTAAAATGCCAGAGGCTACCAAAACTTTAACATTTTATTCAGTTGGAGCAGAAAACATTCTATCAAGCTCTTTCTTCCTTCATTTATAGAGCAAACTGATGACTTATTAAACCCAATTATAATTTCCTATAGCTCCCCTCCTTGGAGAAAATCTGAGTCCTGGGCTTAAGCTACAATTGGCAATCAAGGCAAACCAGCAGGGAGGCACTCATGGGTGTGAACATGTTTTTTTCCTACTCTTACCCCATTATGGAGCACAGATAATAGTTGTAGGTTCCCCAGGAAAATGAATGAGGCTGTTTGTGACTCACCACACTGAAGAGCAACAGCCCATATCATGCCATACCTGTGAACTTTCTAAGCTCTCTAGCTGCCAGGCAAACTCTGCTAAAGCTACCGCTTGTCTGCATTAGACTTCTAGATGAAATCCTCCAAAGATGCATCCTGGCTTAGGAAGTTCCTGAGTGTTTTGCTTGTACCCTAGCTTATCAGTGGCCAATGATGGCATAATGGTGAATGGCATGTGTGTGTGTGCGCGTGTGTGTGTGTGTGTGTGTGTGTGTGTGTGTAGGCATGCATGCATGCAGGTGTGTGTTGGGATAAAGGTCCTTAAAAGTATTTTTGCTTAAATTTAAATAAGAATTAGAGATATGTGTGTTCTCTCTAAAATTATGTCCATCTATTGCTTCATGTTATTCATAGCTATTTTTAGGTTTAGTCATCTTGATGAATTAATCCTCTTGTCAGCATGAAATAGCCTTCCTTACCTCTAATAATATACCTTGAAATCTACTGTGTCCTGATTTTTTTTATTTTTATTAGTATATTTGCAGTACATAATAATTGACACAGTGCATCTTTTTAAGTTATTTTACTTCCAGTAAAGCTGTGTTTGTAAATTGAAAGCATACTTCATGTAAGTAGCATACAATCTGTTTTTATATTTAGTTTGATAATAGAGTGTTTAGTCTATTTATATTTAACATGGTTGGTGTCTTTATGTGTAAGTCTAGTATCTTGGCATTTATTTTCCATGCTTTTTCTCTGTTCTTTATTCCTGTGCTCCTTATTTGCTTGTCTTCTTTTGAGTTAACTAGTTTTGATTTCCATTATGTATCTTCTATTGATATTTTTCACTGTAGATTATTGAAGTGTGTTTGTTTGGTCATTTGTTTGTTTGTTTTGTGGTACTGGGGATTGAAACTGTGACAGTCAAGTGTTCTATCAGGGGACTTTTTTATTGACTGTTTGTTTTTGAGTCAGGATCTCATTAAATTTACTATGCATTGGATCTGGATCTGAGCTTTGCTACAGCTTTAGTCAGACTTGGCTCACCAATGCCTTCAGAAGTCCTGAGAGAGGACATTTTTACCTGTTAATTGTTAGTAATGATTACTTCATATTCCTAAGTGACACTCTCATATACCTCCTTTACCACTTCTACTGTAATTTCTCTGCTTTCATTCTTTAGCATGGCCTTAAGAAGGGAACAAATTCTCAAATATCTTTTGAAAATTATCACACCAAATTCAACAACACATTCTACTCCCCATGTTGCTGTCTTTGGGGGACAACATAATACTTCATATTTCTCCATACCTATATCCCGTGCTAAAAAAAATAAATCCCAGCAAGGTCTATAATTATCTATTTTAGACACAGTGAAGTATAACATTCCTTTAAAATGAAGGAGTCTTTTTATTCTGAAGTTACTTGTAAGCTCTTTCATTAAAACTTTCATCATATGTTTATGGAACTAAATATCTGAAAATATATAATTATAAATAATGCCCTCATTTCCAAAAATTGTGAACCTTTAAAAGTGAAAATACTTTGTTTTGTAACTGAAGTTCTACCTAAACTATCAAGCCAAAATCCAGTCAAGACAAGTAGAATTATCTTCACAGTCACTTTATGCTTTCTTTTCATTGGAAGGCAAAGAAAAATCTGATAGTGAAGTAATTTCCCTTGTAAGCTACCATAGCTGCTGAGCCTCATTTGGACATTTTGTTATCTGAGGCAAGCTTTGTCTTGAATCATTCCTACACTAGCTTTGCTCTTTATGCTATGTCAGTCTGGATTAGATTAGAGACATTAGATTTCTAAATTATATACCACACCCTATTTCTGTAAGAGTATCCCGTGAACACTGAAGCTCTTAGGAAATTGTTGGCATTCTAGTATTCCTACAGCTGTAGTTGGACCTGAGTAAAGGGTCAAAGTGCATCTTCGGCTTCCGTTGTTCTCTTTCCCAGGTCCCTGATGGGGGCTTGGAGTTCCTGGAGGACCGCCGAGGGAAAGCGGAGGCAGAGTGGCCCAGGGCCACTGGTCTGACAACTGAGCTTGCACAGATGGAGATATACCTTGTCACTGTTAAATTCAGTGAGCCATAGTAAAATAACAAGTGCTGATAGCCACATACTCATCTGGAGAAAAACTGTTCCCAGAAGAATATAATAACTAACAAAGCAGAATATAATAACTAACAAATTCTATCCAGTTTGGCTATCACTTGCCATTTTCTTTTATCAGACAACACAGACCTGTCATATTTCTAATCCTGGATATGTCTTCAAAAACTTGGATTAGAACCAGGTTTTCAGTTTTAAAGTTGGACTGGACACTGATTGTAAAACTGTACTCAGCTTTTAAATGACATTAAATGTTTTAATTTTACCCTTGCTTCTTAGGACACATCAGATGTTACACGTGCTGAGACAATAGAGGGTGTTTCTCTGTGTGTAGGACGAGGGCTGACGTTCCAGTTCCACCTAGAGATGGGCACAGTAATGGCTGTTCTCAGGCTGTGGTTTACTTTAGTCCCACAAAGGAAACTACCTCTCCTACCAAAAGAAAAATCCATAGTTTTTACTGAAAATAATCCATCTCTTTTCTAAACGCAGTGTGTTGCTTGTTATTGGATCTATAGAGTCTCTCAAAAAATAAAACATTCTTAACTTGGTGAGTTTTATTTAAGGTAAAAATAATTCTGAAACATATTTTTTAAACAATTCTATCTGTCTATCAGTCTCTCCCATCTCACTTCTCTCTCTCTGTCTCTCTCTCTGTCTCTCTCTCCAACCCCACACATTTTAAAGGCGTGGAACAGTGTGCCTATTCTGCACACTTTCATTCTTTCTCAATCTAAAATAAATATAAGCTGTCCTGAAAATAACTATATAAACCTATATAAAATTGGTATAAAATATGGTATAGATTTATATATGGATAGACTTATACGTTGGTACAAACATATCTCATGCACAGTTGGATCAACTCCTTGAAATGCTATTGTTCTCACAGTAAGGATGAGGAAACAGTGCTTATTAGAAGCAGACATTTCCTGGTTGTGTAACTGACAAGGGATAAAGGCAAATGAAATCCATATTTTCATAGTATTGTGCACAAGCATGTTGTAACTCATAAGGACTCATCTTTATAAAAACATGCATGCAACTTTTAAAATTGCATATTACGATGACCACCTTATTCAGATTTGTTCAGACTTTCATAATTTTAGTATTCAGAAGTCCCTTAGTTCCAAACAAACAAGGGTGTCCCATCACTTTACACGTAGAAATGCAAGAGGCTGTAGTAGCCATCTTCAGTGGAAGGGAGAGATACAGAAAATGAAATAAAAGTAGAGGAAAATAATTCAGGAAATTTATTAAGACAAAGTTAAAGATGATTTTTAACCTTTATCAAAGAAAACTACGGAAACAAACATGGCAACCTGACAGCTAGAAGTGATTTATCAAACATGTTTGTGCAGTGCAATGTGCCTAGGGATTTGAGATCTATTTCAATATCATGAAATGTCTAAGACACACAAACTTGACTACCGGATCTTAAAAGGTGAAGTTTCACCAGGAGAAATCACAAAACACATATCCTGATGCCCTGGACCAAAAATCGCAAACCTCCTCTTTAGCTAATTTCTCCCCAAAGTCTACTTCACTGAAATGGCTGCTTCCTGTGCTGCCCTCTGCATCGATATTGTGCCATTCTATTCCCCATCTTCTGTTCTTCAGTTCCTGTTGAGTTCATGGCAGTGAGTAAGCAGAGCACTGGGAAGGGTGCCAGAGAAAGGGCCAGAGACTAGAGACAGCCCCAGGTCCTTTGTGAGTTACCCACCCAGACATAACCTGAAGTCTGGTTTACCACTCCTGGAGGCAGCTCTCAAACCAGTCAAATGGACAGTCACAATCAACCATCAAACATGTATACTAGTACAGTGATTTTAAGCCTACGTATTAGCCCAGGATATTTTGCTATCATCAAAACTATCCCTATTCTCCATTTTTCTCTACCAAGTACATGGTGATTATTTGTACACATAACCCTTGCCATGAATAGGGTTGTTGTCACATGGTCAGCATCCACAATGGGCAACCACATTTCATCTACTTTTTTTATTACTTTTTAAATTTATTTTAAAAATAGAGGAAGGAAAACATATTAACAAACAGACATCCATTTACAAAATAGCATAAGAACAATGTAAACAATACAGCGTTACAGACAAAGCTGTAGGAAATTAACAATGGTTGTTGTATTACGTATTGATATCTTCAAAGTGGTTTCTCAGGAAAACAAATAGAGACATGCAATATTAATCAAACAAGTAATCATTAATTGTTCCTTTCAGTAAAGTAATAGAAGACAGTAGTACCACTGGTAGCTATCCTGTATATACATAAGACATAATTTCCTCTCCTTTCCCTTCTCCTTTCCCACACCCCAGTTGTCCTTTACTTTTGAGCATTTTTCTTTCATTTCACAATGTCTATCACACTTCCTAGTTTTTATTCACTCTTTCAGGTTTTTACACTAATGGGACAATACATTGCTTACTACTTTGTAAATGTCTGTTCCTTTATTGTTCTGGTTTTTTTTTTTTTGACTTTCAAAAAAAATTATTTTAAAGAAGAAAAACAAAAATATTCCAAAACATTGTGATAGGATGGTAACAATGGTTAATACATTGTATATTATCTTTAAATTAGTTACTCAAAGTGCATATCAACATGTAATTGTCCAAACAATATCAGCACAAACCTATCCTTTCAATGAACTAAAAGAAATTAGCAGTATAACTATTTTAACTATTGTTGGTAAATGGATGCAACTTGAGACCATACTCATAAATGAAGTAAATCAGACTCACATAAGTAAACATCGCACTGTTTACTTCGTGTGAAAACCTGAATGACTGTAGTGGATTCACAACCAGAGGTCAGTTTATAACCCCCAGCTGAACTGAGTAAGCGTGGTGCTGGGTGTGGGAGGCCCACCTGGGGATTGTTGCCAGCAGCATAAGAGGCAGAACTGGAGAAGGAGAAGTAGGCTGTTGGGAGCTAAGAGAGCATGTTGGGAGCTGGTAGAAGCTGTAAGGAGCTGTTGGTTGTCTTGGAGGAGCTCGTCATGCTGGCTTTCCTGATGATCTTGGCTGTTTTCATCCTCTGAGGAGCTTGGAAACTTGTTGGCAATGAGAATGGCTTTGGTTCACTTTGGGGGAGCTCTGGTCCACACTTAGAGCATCACTTCCTGGCTCCAGAGTGGAAGATGGTGCTCTGCCGGTCTCCTGGAGAAGCTTGTTGAATTGGCTTGCCTAATGGGAACTTGGCCATCTCAATCACTGGAGGAGCTCGGGACCTCACTGTTGCTGAAGATGGCTGTGGTACCTTTCAGGGAAGCTCTGGTTCTTCAAGTTCTCCTATGTCCATCTACTTTTTAAATTGATTGCCACTTAATGAGATTGCACAGCATATTCTCCTGTTTACTTTTGTATATATTTATAATGTATGACATGATATTTTGATATGGTTGTGTTAATATACATAGCAAAATGATTACTACAGTAAAGCAAATTAACTTATCCCATACAGCAGATAAATTTTGTCTTAGCAGATTACCAGTAGATAATGTCATATTATTAAATAAATCCACCTGCTTCAAGCTAGAGTTGTAGATGTATTCACACTACATAACATGTACTTCTAGACCTATATCTTTCACTGGAAACCCCGCCTCTGGAAGCCACCATTGTACAACTTCTATGTATTTGATTTTTATTTTCCAGATTATATATGTAAGTGAGATCATGTAATATTTTTCTTTCTGGTTTATTGCACTCAGCATAGTGTCCTCTAGGTTCATCCATGTCATCACAAATGAATGAATCTCTTTCTTTTACAATGGTATAATCTTCCATTCTGTGTATATGTGTTGTAATCATTCATTCTTCTGTTGATGAACACTTAGTCTCATCCCCATCTTGGTTATAGTGAATAGTGTTGCAGTTGACATGAGAATGCAGGTATGTCTGTTAGGTGAAGATTTCTTTCCCTTTGGATATATACCCAGCACAGGCATTGCTGGGTACAATTTTAAATGGATTTCCATTTCATACAACTATACCTAGCATCCTGCTATTTTGAATCTCTTCATATCTATTGTTAGAGACCCTGTTTTTCCAAAGTTCTTTTTTCTACTTTTTCTTAGGAAGTGGCTATTTCAATTAATTTTCAAACAACTATTACTTATATTTGTTAGTTTATGTTCTTTTGAACAAAAGTATGAGCCCCTTCTTTAAAATTTAGTTTTTGAAGAAACAGGATATTCTTTTAAAAGTAAATGAGATGCAAAAGGTAAAATCTCAACACCAAAAACATTGAGAATACTGCCTGTAGTAGTCACTTAAGGACTGCAGGGAGGAAAAAGATGACAAATGCCACTTGCTTTGGAGTACCCAGGATTTTCATACATGTAGGTGCCATACAAATCAATTAAGACCTGATTTTAAACTTTCCCTACAGCCCTGCAAGGAGGATACCGCCAGTAGTTGACCTCTGCAAGACCATGACAGGACAGCCAGTTTCCAGAGAATGGAGCCAAGATTAACTGCTCGGTCATGATAAATTAAGGGTATCTGATTTGCTTGTTACATGCCTAGGTTTTCCTTGGAAGCAAGCCCTAGAAGCTATTTTTCTGATCAATCCTAACTCTCACTCTTGCTTACGAAAGAGAAAAACAACATTTACTCAGGATAGAGACTGAGTTGTAGGCATTATAAATCTTATCAATTGCCTTGTGAAGGTTAGAGGGAGAAACAAAGAAAATAAATTCCATTGTGCATACTCTACAATGTTTCTGGACCAATAATGCTCCTAATAATGTTTCAGAGTGTTCTGGGATTCCTAAGATTGGCACAGATGAAAACGTAAGTGGAAATAAAGGTGGGAATCAAAGGAGATACTTAATTAATGAATGTTGCAGTATGAAAAACAGTAACAGCCCAATAAAGAAAATTGTTACCATTTACAAGTTAAAGAGAAATACTAGAGCACCTAGTATTTCTTTTTTCTCTATTTTCCTTACAAGTCAGCAAGATCACCGGAAGTGAACTTAACAAATGTTTGTCATATTTGGAGTCAGTCTTCTACACTCACATACACACACACATAAAATTATTTTTGTGGCTTCAGCAAAATGTTTAATACATAATATGTGTTCCTTATGATCATTTGGTTAGTTGTGTGAAGGGAGAAATATTTTTCCTAGAATCTTTAAGACAAGGAAAATAATTTTTATGTAAAAAGTGAGCCAATAGAGAACCACTTTCCGTAGCATACATACATACTTGGAGTACAAGCAATGTAGTTTCAACGCACATTTTTAAGGGTCTGTTTTGTGCTAGTGTTCAGAAACACAACAGAAGTGAACAGTGTGCTGGACATGACCCTCTCAACCTGGCACCAACTCTGTTCACTTTTTTTAGGTCACTTGTCCTTGGAGACATCCAGTGGCCTTGGGGAGGACAGTCCTTGAAAGAGGGAAAAGAAACAGAGACAGAGACACTTGCTACTCCCAAGGTTCTTTCCTTTTATTTATGAATTTATTAACGGCCCATATAAACACTAGCACAAACAAGAAATGTTTGTTGAAACTGAAGAACTGCAGTGTCAAAGTGTCTATTTAACCCACAGAAAACAGTCTGAAGTATCTATTTTAACCTGTGGAAAATGGCATGGAAAAGGAGAAAAGCCTCACCCAGGAGCACTGCCGATGGCGTGCACTTTCCTTAAGGTAGTTCATTCGGGGTTGAGAATAAAGAATGCTTCTTCTTCCTCTTTACCCAGTAAAAATTATTTACAGACATCTAGTGATGAAGTAAGTAGGAGGTAAGATAGTGGCCCACCAAACCTACTGGAGCATCACAATAGCAAAATAGCAGTAAAGTAATACGAGTCAAGCCAATGTTTCATTCAGGATTTCTTAAAAAGGTCTTGCCCTAATGCTATAAAAAATTAATCTAAGCGGCAAATTAAACCAGCAACAAACAAACAAAAGCAGAAAGCCTTCTTTCTGGAGGCAGCCATTGCCGTTAAATACTTTTGAGATGTTCCCTTGAGCCACAGCAGCAGCTGCAAACACACCACCACAGGGGAGAAGAGCCGGCTCACCGTTGCTGAAAACTGGCGGTGCTTGGGTTGCGATGTGTCAAAGCACCAGTAGTGGAAATCCTTTATGGGGACCTTGGAGAAGTTGTGCCGTCCAGGAGAATGCATGTAAAATTCACCATTTTGCACGTAGAGAATAAGGTACTTTCAGTAGCAGATCTTTTGATCTCAGGGACCAAATAAATGTTTAACAGGTTCTGACTCAAAGGGGCCTCCCCTTTATCAGTCCTTGTCAGACCCTATTTCATGAAATAGGTCTTTTCTCATTTCCATTCACTCGGTTTCTCTCCTTTCAGATATGTGTATAGTTTCTCTCTCTGTCCCGTCTCTCTCCCGTGTCTCTCTCCCGTGTCTCTCTGTCTCTGTCTCTACCTCTGTCTGCTTCTCTCGTCCATCCCTCATAACATTTTGTAAAACAGTTATAAAAAGAAAGTTCAACAGAGATAGAAACATTTCTTCTACCATCTCGCCCTGCTGTTTGGAACGTATTTTTAGGTTACTAAAGTCAATTTTTTGAAGTTCCTGTAAGAAAATTTTGTATCTCACAGAAAACCCACAGACTGAATAGCATCCCTTCCCTCAATCTTGTCAAGCCTCCTCCTGTAATAGATTGCAAGCCATTTGCTAAGATGTATTTAACTTTTAACCAAAACAGATGCCATTTTGCTTCTTTACTGTACCATACCCATTCTAGGCAAAATTATATGTATACATTAAAATTTAAATTTTGTTCCACAATAAAAATGTTTTTAGTGCCCTCCAAAAGTTCTGCTATTCTTCTCAAAGCTAAATCCAAGAAAGTCCCTTGTTGGTCCTGCGTACACCTGGGAAGTTATTCATGCTGAGTAGCAGTACAAAACTTTGAGCTGCCTCCTCGCTTTCTGCTCCCAGGAATGCCAATCAGAGAACATTCTTTTTCAGGCAGCCAAGTTTGGAAGTCAGTTGGTTTCTGGCAGTGAGTTGGGGGAGGGGAGGGCAGAAGAAGCACAGCGAGTCCTGGGCTGATCCTCAGCCTGGAACTGTTTCCGTAATAGCCATCAATGGAGGCATCTCCTTTCCCCCTCGCGGAGACAGGTAAAAAGACAGCTGAGTAAATCAGGCAGGGATGAAACAGCGGAAGCTGGGTCGGAGGGCGGGGGTGAAGCCAGCGGGCTGAAAGCCTGCCATTGGTGAGCTTACCAAAGGCATCTGCCAGTGGGACTCCAGTGGAATGTGAAACCAAATCATTTTCAAGTTAAAGATAGACACAGTGTACACCAGGAGCTAGAAGCTGGATTTCAAACTCATATCTCGCCCTAGAATTCCACGGAGCCTTGTGATGATCTCTCTGGCAGTTAACAATTTGGTGAAAGTTTGTTCTTCTAGTGAATGTGCTAAGAATTCATGTGTGTTCTGGATGTACTGGAATTAGAGGGCTTTAAGAGATCATGGTGTGCGCACCCCAGGGTAAGTGAAAAGGTTACCTTTGAAGTGCATCGCTTCTCCCGAAAGATTGATATGCAATGTTTCTCTCTTATTGGTGTAAGTGAAAAAGTGCTTATGAAGATTTTGCGGTGTGTGCAGCCGATTTGCTTTTCTTGAGGTCACTAGCATTGTACATTTTGGGGAGCAGAACAAAATACAGTACTGTAGCTTTGTTTTGAACCTTGCATGGCAGGTTTATGGCCAGTTTTGCCTTTACTCCTGTGTTTTTTCCCTTCTGTTAACCCTTAAGCTCCCTGAGTCTACTGAGTTACAGTATTGTTACTTGCCACAACAAAGACTAAACGTCACTGTGCTTATTATGCCACTGGATGAAACTGGACTATTGTGACATGGAGTTCAGTTTCCTTTCCATGGCACTAAGTTACTTTCTAGTTTAAAAAATGTTTCAAGAAGAAAGAGGGGAAGAGTGGTCTTTATGAATTGTCCAAAAGTGCCTAAGAGACACTAGAAAGCATTCTATTTTTTAAGTAACTGAGAAAAATGGACAATTTCCATCAGAGAGGATAGTTTATTAATAGAAGAGGGGTTTTTTTAGTGTTACCTCATTAATTCCAAGCAGGTTCCCGTGTTCCAAGAGAGCTGATATTTGCTAAGTGAATGGAGGCGTTCTGACTAAACAGAGCTTGGGAGAACAGGGAGGGGAAGGGTTGTCCAATTTGCTGTTGCCATGCAGTGTTTGAAGGATTTAAAAACATGTTTTCATTTGAAGAGAGTGACATACTTCAGTTCTGCATGTTTTGCCCATGTATAGGTTTTGTTTCTTGTTTTGTCAAATGACCTCTCCCTCCGCTCTTAAGGACAGCTTTTCTAAACTTGCACAGCATTCTTTCTGAATAAATACTGGCCATAATAGTTACTGAGTACATGGTGTGAACTGGAAATTCTACTTTATATGGGGAAAATAAATCAGCTGCTGACGCTCTTCCTCCAGAATGTGGAGTTGAACAGCTAGCTGTTAAATGTAAGCAACTAGTTTTTGTTTTGTCAAATAGTCACATTCAGATGAACTAAACTGATTATCCTAGGCATAATCAACCATTTAATATCAATCTCTCACTCAACTTTGATAAAAATAAATAATACGCTGTGTTACTTTTCTATTATGAAAAATGGGCATTATCTTGATAGAACCACTTAGTTTTGCAACTACTGAATCATCTGGCAAAGGCAAACGAAATGTGCAAGTTGGCAGAGCTTGTTTGCTCTCCGCTCCCTCCTCTGCCCGCTTGCCCTCCTCCTCCTGTCTTCCCTCTCCCTCCAAATCCCTGAGAACTGTCACTAGCCCCTGGGGCTCTTTTTTTCAGCAGTTTAGGCCTGTCAGAGGAAGAATAGGACTGCAGATTGCTTTAAAGTCAGTGTAGTAATTTTGTGGAGAATATTTACACTTCAGTATACAAACCTGACCTCAAAGAGTTTAGGCAACTTGTGAGTAAGACTTATAATTAACCCATCAGGTTGTAAAAATTATAGCTCATTTTCATTTTCTCATGAACAGATGGTACCTTTGTCAATTTTCTCTGGTCATATCAGATGCCTAGTGATATTCTGCCACCAGCTGTGCCCTGAATGGTTGACATTAGGAATGAACCTGGCATAGATCTTAATGCTTCCCAGAAGTTTGCAAATGCAGGCACTTGTACACAGACACATGCAGACATTCCTTTTACTTAACTAATATGCTTCTGATCCAATTATAAAAATAAGTGAAATTATATCAAGCTCATCAGGGAGAGGTTTTTTTCAGCATGTCAAAAGGAAAAAATACTAAATCCTAAGATGGAAGAATTATAAACTATGTAGCTGAATGATGTTGATAGGGGAAAAAAGCATATATTTATCTGCTACTATTGTGTCACTTTGATAGTTTCTAGTTCCCTGATGAAATTGTCAAGCTAGGCTATATTTCTTTGAACACAGTAAAGATGATCATTTTATAATACGCCTGCTAATTATAATATTTCAAGTCTTATTTGATTTGTTTCTATCATTGCTCTTCCTGCCACTTCTCCCTCATGGTGTCTGGGGTTTCAGGTAGCTTAGATCGCTTTGCTCTAAGGTAAAAGTGTATTTTAAAAAGTACCTGTGAGAATTAGGGGTGACCTTATGAGACTGCTGTTTTCCTGCAGAGAAAATTCTGGTTCATGTTTGCAGAGCACCTGGGGCAATACTGGACCAGAATCTCCTTAGATAAAGTGTAACATCTAGATCTGCTGGGTCCCTTCTGTGACAAGAGGCAATCTGTGTGCTTGATGATTTATTTCAGGCTTACTCTATCCTAAAGGAAGGTACAGCAGGTATGGCCTAGCAGGACCCCAACCTAAAGTTAGGTTACTTAATTGTTAGTTAAAGCCCTTACCAGAGGGCTCTAGCCTAAGACTTTTCCTTGAAGCCCATAAGGAAAACCAGAGTGCCAGTTGTGGTGGTGTAGGCCTATCATCTAAGCACTCAGAGGTCGAGGTGGGAGGATCATTGTGAGTTCAAGGCCAGCCTAGATTACATGGTAAGTTCAAGACTAGGCTAAACTACAGAGTGAGACACTGTCTCAACTCCCCCCCCCCAAAAAAAAGGCATGAAAGAAGCTGTTTTCTCAGGTCTCTTTTTCCTGGTATTCATATGCCTGGGGCAAAGACTTGTAAAGCTGAGCTAACCTCTCTGACTTCTGGTCTCTGACACTTTCACTTACTAAATTCTGTCTTAGTAGCTCTTTGTTCTCTTTGTTGTTTTTTTTAATACCTATTTCAAGCACATTTCACTTATCTGCTTAAGTGTGTCGGTCCACATTATTTCAGCTCTATTACAAGAGGACGAAATTCAGTCTACTGCTTTTATAATCATTCTTTAAAAAAAAAACAAAACTCTTTATTCCAGAGAAACTATCAGACAGTCCACTGTTATCATTGGTGATTTCAGGGAGCTTTTCTGCTTATTTTTATTTTACTTTTTAGTTGTTACCTGATTTAGTTTGACTCTCCGGGGAAAAAGTGCATATGAGCGCTAATTGAAAGATTCATGTTTTCTGACTTTATAAGAGCTGTCTACAATATGTAACAAACCTCTTATTTGTCCCAAGCTGACCACTTTCTTTGGCAATTTCTTTAATCCCCCCAACTGCCATCACTCTCAGCTGTTGACTTTGACTCTTCCAGCTTTCTCTTGGCCTCTCTTCAGTTTCACCACATTTAAAAAAAAAAATCCCTTCCTTTTCGTGCTCTTTGCAATTGCTCTACTTCAGGGTTTTACTTACCCCCCTTGAGGATTACTGCGGTCTTACCTACTCTCCACATCTAGGTTCCGTCCACAGTCCCTGCCCCCAACGTGCTGGGACCAACACATCTCTCTTTTGAAAATCATAGGCTTCAATAATCACTTAAATTTTTTCAATGATTTGTCATTTGCTTTAAAATAAAGCTCAGTCTGCTTAGTAGGTCTTACACAGTCTCTAACAATTCATTTCTCTAACATTGTCTCATCTGGTTTGCTGGTTATGGTCAACACCAGCTGCACATAGTTGCTGTCTTTAGAATATGCCCTCTGCTGTCATACCTCTGTGCCCCTCCACCTACTGAGTCCTTTTTCCCAAAATGCATATTTCTCCTCTATTGTCAGAGCAAATTGTATTTCTCCTTCATGGTTGACCTCATAAATCACCTTGCCTCTACTTCCTTTAATCATATAGTTCGCCTACAGTTCTGGGAGGACCTGTTGTTATGAGTTGTGTCCTACTGTACTTGTTTGTTTTCTCAGTAACTGCCCCATGGAAACCACTTACTGCATTTTTAAGGAGTTACCAAAGGAGTGTTGTGAGAACCTTTTTTCCTTAAAATGTCCTTTTTTCTTTCACTTTACTACTCATTTCTCATTACTACTCATTTTACCTTAGACTCCTTGTCAAGAATAAGGATCAATATTGGTTTTTCCAATGTGTCAACTAGTGCCAGGAAAAGATATGGTTGCTTGTCTACTCATTGTAATTGTTCTGGAAAAGGAGTTTCTCTGTTTTCTTGCTTATTTCTCTTCCCTAAATTAAACAAAGTGATGGTGAGAGGCAGTAGAAACACAGTGAGTCAGCTGCATATTATCAGAGAGGTTCATAGTTGAAAGACAGTCCTAGAGTAGGGAAAATGGTATATTTCAGCAAAGTTCACAGTACTGGATGGCACAACAGGAAAAAGTTAATAAAACACAATCAAGTTCGCATCATTTTAGGGCACACCACCTGAATCTGGACCAACAGAAAACACTAGACTATTTTCAGATCATAGTGTTGTGCTTCCAGGAAAGCAGCTGGTTACTTATGTAATGTGACATTGTGACCCTAAATTTTAAAGCTGGTTGAAATTTCTTATAAAAAATGTTAAAGCCTTGAGTGTAACTTTTATCTCATTTCATTATCAGTGTATACTAAGCAAGGAAAAATTGCATCATTAATTAAAAATTGAGTATAGTTGGTGGGAACCAGAAAAAAAATGTATAGCCTGGTCTATTGTGAGGATGTTTTATTCTATATTTTGGCGACATATACATTTCTCATCAAATATTTATTGTGTGTCTTTGATATACCAACTCCTGAAATGTAGAAAAATTAAAAAAAAAACATGTTTATAGTACCTCCACCAAAAACAAAGTACAGTTCAGGGGAGATCTTTATATTTTAAAGAAATTTTGAATCTAATGAAATGTTCAAAGCTAACTTTTAAATATGAAGCCAGAATTCTCCATCATAAAATATGAAAGTATATCAGGGTTGTTTTAAGTTTTTCCTTCATGAAAGAAACTAAAACTTGGTCTTGAATACTAGCAATTAAGTCATCACTTCTAAGTGGCCAAACTAATCTGGTTCATTAATTCAATAATCTAAACTTCTATCTTAACTGTGGTAGGCAAGAAATTACCTTTTTCCTTTGGAAACTAACACTGGATTATAGTATATTAGAATAATATACTTAACATACCTGGTTATATATTCTTTCATTTATATTCTTTATTTGTGCCTATATCATTATTATTTTTTTTTAAATACCACTTAAACTTACTCAAAAATTAGTATTTTCCCTTAGAAAGCCAAGTTATGGAGTAGTCTTGAAATTATTTTAATTCTTAAAAATCTCATGTTTATCGCATTCTTAATACAATAGCTTAAAGAGACCTGATCGAATTCTGAAAACAGAGAGAAGTAAAACATATTTTTACCACATACTGTGTGGTATTTTAAAATAGAAGTACATTTATTTGCATAATGCTGACCTTGCTTTTTTGCAAAATAAATATGGTATAAGGATGACTCAGAATCACCCTGACTCATAAACACTTTGTAAATCTCCATATACTTTAAAGTAATAAAGTTATTTTTATTATTTTTCTTTTTTTAGCCTCATTTTACCATGTATACCCACTCCTATATATTGTGATAGGTCACAGACTGTGGCTTACCAAAACAGTGAATTTACTGAAATGACCACAATTCAGGAACACAGATGTCATCTCTAGTTTTATTAAAGGATATAGATTAATTTTGAATGAAATTGATCTTCTAATGCAAATGAAATTTCAAGTCTCAGATTGTTGCTACTATTTTAGAGAAACATGTTTGCTCACCAAAGGATGTATTTAACCTTGGGTTAATGTAAAAATTCTTTTCTAAGGTTAATGCACTGTTCCAAATTATTTTATAGATGAGAGACACATGTTGTTACTTTATTGTAAAATAGGACAAAATTAAGATGTAGCTGTAGGAACTATTCCACATATAATGTGTGATTTTCTAAGGTAACAAAAAACTCAGTGTCAGTGCGGTGTATATATCAGGATTTTCTTTTCATCAAGGCAACTCAACCATCACAGGTTGGCTAAGACCTTTTTGAACATTGCTATTTTCATCCAAAATGACTCATTTTCCTGTCCTCACATTTCCCCATCAGAGCACGTCATGTGACTCAACCCCAACACAATCTTACCACATGTCTGGAAAAGGGAAGGACTGAAGTATGTATGGAAAATGTCTAATGAATTTCCACATGAACATATGATAGGCACCTCCAAGCCCTGAGTCTAGACTGACAGCCGTGAATACCAGTGAACAGGTCCATTCTTTGTAATATGCAAACACACTGACTGTGTTGATTTCTTTTGTCTGTTTACATCCCTTCAGGCTTACTTCTGCTGAGACTTTTTAAATTCTAAATATGCCTCTTCCAAAGGCATATTTGGCCACCTGATTAGTTATAGCTTTTCCAGCGTTCTGAAATGCTAGGACTTTACCTAACTTCCTACTCATCATTGAGGAGGTTGTGTCCCTGAATAGTTTGGGGGAGTGAAGAGAGCTTCTGTTAATGGTTAGTTCTTACAGAATGTAGAGAACAACGATGAAATGTTCATCTGTTCCTGTCTTTAGGAACTGCTCACGTGGAGTAGAGAAATAGAGGAAAGATAATTGGATGCAAATTTAATCCCAGCCCCCACATTTGTCAGTTGGCAAAGTAAAAAGACCTGGCTTAGGAAAAATGGCACAGAAAAATGATGATATATATTATACAGTAGAAATGCATAGTTTTCAGTAGTATTTACATCACTGATACACTCTCTTTTGCTTAGCATTTAGTTTTAAGAACTAACAAGATAAAACTCAGGACATCAAAGACTAATGAGGCACTTAAAAGTTTAAAAATTTTCAGTCAATATTTTAATGTCATTTAGATTCTAATTTAAATCAGTAAATCTAATTTGTGTTCTTGGGAGCACTGTTTCTAGGAAATGCTGTAAGGGAGAGGAAGGGGCTTGGCTACAGATGTAGATCAGGTGAATCGCTATACACTATCACTTTCTTGAAGATTTAGGTCAACCTTGGCCTTAAGGGTTCATAAATGTTCTATACTAAAGAAATATGTTTGACTGGCTAATTTAACCATGCAAGGGTCTAGATGAAAACTACATGGGTACCTAGTTACATAGATATGTATATGGAAATACAGATAGATAATATTTCAACACCACAAAACACACTTTGGTAAATTCTGATATAATTGCCCCCAAAGTGCTGTATTAACAGGGTGTAGTATGATAACATTGGAGTTTTTGTAATAATTTTAGAATATAAAACTAAGAATTTTAAGGAATTTATATAAATATAACTAAGAATTGTTTTCATTCTCTCAATAAAAGATGCTAATGTTAGAGACCAACGTTTTAAACTGACAGAGCATCCAAAACATTTTTAAAATGAACTTAGGCATATAATTTATGATACTACAAATAAGGAGGCTGTCTGAACTTTTCAGAACCCAGAGCCCATATTTCACCGATTTTATGCAAAACTCTAAAATTGTTAATTCTATTTTATGGTATGATCACACATTATTGATTTATTAGATTTAGTAATAATTTCTTCATGATGATCTTATGGAAGGAAGGTCATCTTCAACATCCGTTTCTTATTTTTTTTAATGTACTTCCTTTAAATTCAGAAATATTAAATCTTAAAGAGGAAAAAAGCAATTTTAGGATTTTAAATGACCCTCTTCTAAAGTAATGACTGATAGGAATTTGCTCTGAAAGAAAAATAATAGATTAACAAGAACAAAACATTCACTTTTTCCCTTTAGAACTATGTTGTATTTTATTTATTTTTTTTGGTGGGGGGGGATACCGGAAATCTAACTCAGGACCGTACACTTGCCAGAATCTATGTTGTATTAAACTAAGTACAGTAACCACTTAAAGTGAACCAATTGTCCCATAAACATTTTTACTACTAGCAACTCTATTTAGAGACAACTGTAGACATGAGCTCATTGGTAGATACTAGGGAGGCTTCATGTAAAAGGACAAGGGTGTCTTTTTATCACCTGTCTACCTTGAAAAGATTATTCTACTTTCTGTTCATTAGGGATTTAATTTCCTTTCTCTCAATTTTAAAATAGGAGAAAAGTCAATACTTAAAAAATGACTTGAGAAATATACTGCCTACATCAAAGGGAAAAATATTGACTCAAAATTGTGGGTAGCATAAATCCTTGGCACACATTTTTTCCTTTGACTAATTTTTGTTTATATTCTTCCTTGGGGTCACAATAAAATTCAGAAAGTATAACAATGGCAGTAACACCCCTAAAATTTTTTACAGGACAATGTGATGATCTGAGTGTGGCTGTTCTGTTGTTTCTTAAATAGGCACAGGGCAGTACATCTATTTCTTGTTTGCTAAATTATGAAGTCGATTATATCCTCGCTCTGAAGCTACCTAGCACCTAAAACATTTGGAATGCTGGGAAATATCCTGTGTCACCATTTTTAAGACACCAGAACATAAATCTAAATTACTTAGATTTACAGTACTACAATCTCTCCTCTAACATGACATGTGGGAAGCATTTAACTTGATGAGGCAGAGGGTCCTAGTGTGCAAGTTACATTATATTTTTCATTGCCAAGGGTAAATTATTGCTTCTGTTTCCTATATGGTACCCCAGTGGCCTCAAAGACACAATGTAGTTTCCAGAACTGCCTGCTTTTGTCGCAGCAATAACTTACTCCCTGAAAGCATGCTTTCTGAGAATTACCCATAACATTTCCTACAATAGGCAGAATTTCTTGAAGGTCATTCACAGATAGGAACTAAACTTGACTTTAAAAAAAATTTAGGAACATTGACTTAAGTAGGAAGTCTGCAGACATTATTATACATAAGGAAAAACTGATTAACATTTTCTATCTATAACATTTATGAAACAAGAAAAAAATCTTGTAAAAATTTAAATTATAGGGAATAATATTTTGTCACTGCTGCCCTGTTACAAACTTTTTAAAATAAATAAATATGGCCCTTTTTAGAGTATTCTTTGAAGATTTAGGGTTGTAATAATTAAATATACTATTACAGATTTGTAAACAAGAATTTTAATGCTAGTTGAACATCAAATATGTAGACTCAAATATCTAAGAGTGTGTGAGTTTTTTTAAAATAAGCTTTACTGTCTAATAGAGTAATATAAGAATTTAATTAAAACAAAACAAACAAAAATGCCACCACCAATCAGTATTCCAGTATTTGAGTAAATTTTAGATCTTGACACTTTTTAAGGCAGAGACATAGCTCCAGGCTTTCTGCCAAACCATTACTAGTAATCTGATGACCAGGGTTAAACAAATGAAAGAACTGGTGCCTGGCTTAGTTAGATATGGATTTGCTAAAAAGGGAGCCAACAGATTTCTTATGCAAATGATCAAAACCATAACTTGGAAACACACACACACACACACACACACACACTGTGCTTTTAGAAGTCCAGGAATATACACCTAAAATACAACTCTGCTCAAAGAGACACAGAAGTAGTAGACACAGCTGGCGTTGGTTGTGTACTTTCTGTATCTTGAGTGGTTTTAATATACAGCAGCGTTTCCCTTGGTGGTATATTGGAAGGAACTAAATTATACATATCTGGACCAGACTGAGCATCACTCTTATTGGTTAAATTCTAGTGACTGCTCCAAATCATGCATTTGTAAATGGGTAATTTGGGCTATTATTATCTATAGTTTTTGTAAGTGATTTAATTGAACACCTATTCTCCACACAGTGCTAAAAATAATTTATGTAATATTACAGCAACCCAAGAAATAATCAAATCAGCTGTTTGTGAAAGGAAGATTGAAATTTTATAAGTTATTTAAAGAGGAAACTATTGAGTAAATAACTGAGTATTTATTTATATATATATAAATTTATGAATAATAGATATATGTTTTATATATATACCACTGGAAGGCTCTCATTTTTTTTAAACCAATTCTTTAGAAATCTTGATACAGCTGCAATTTCAGTATAGCAAATTTAAATCTTGGTGTTATAAAAATCTATCTTCTCTCCTGGTTACAAGATGATATATGTTTTCAAAATAGAAAAAAACTTTGGTTTAGTTTACTATATTCTTGCATGATTTCATGATAAAAAATAGTTCACAATAAAAAAGAAATTAGCAAAGTATCTATTTTTGTACTCAATTCATAACTAGGACTCATGTCAAAATTATGCAATCAATAAATATACATAATCTGTATACTAGAAGATATCCCTACATCTCAAGAGTTAGACTCTATGACCTACACCTTAAACAACCTACCTATACCAAGGCACTACTATGAAGGAGTATACTGTTCAGCAAAAACTACATTGTGTATAGAGGGTGTGACTGACCAATAGTTCAGTATTTCAGTAAAGGCCAAGGCTAAAGTAAATGGAGATAAATTTGGAGCAATGAATAGGTATTCACATGTAGAATGCATTTTATATCATTCCAAGGGGTCTTTATTGCTTACAGATCTTACTGATTCTGAAATCCAAATTCTGCCCCCAAAGTAAACAAAGTGGAAATAGAATGAATATCTACTTACAGGAGGGCCTGGAGTCAAACCTCAAAATGACCTCCTGTCTATATCAAGTGCATGGAATCTCCATGTATTTGCATTTTACTTCATTAATAAACCTTTCTTTCATTCACCACAAAAGTATTTTTTCCAAATTTCCAGGAAAAAAAGAACTCTTTTATTCAATAGCATCTCATTCCCTACACAGTGTGTCTTTAGAATTCCCTTTGATTGCAAATCCCTTTGATTAGAAGCACAGCTGTAGATAGCAAATATCATTTAAAGTAAGAGTCTCAAGAAATGAATTTTAGATAAATTGATCAATATGAATGCTGGTTTTAAAGAGGAAAGATTGGAAGCAGAAAAGATAGAATTAATACTGCCATAGTATTCTCATAAATATTAGATTTAACTCATTTCATAATGTCTAGCTAGATGGAATTTGACCACTGAGAAAAGTGCCTATAATTTTTATAAATTTTGCTTCTGTAGAAATCTATTTGATGAAGCTGAATATTTTCTGGCCTATTTCCAAAATGGACATTCTAAACAAAGCTTGTACATACTGCGTCTCATAATTTGCTCATAATTTCAGTCTTCTATCACATTATGAATACCTAGTAGGAGAGATAAATGTTTGTCACTATAACCAGCACCTATGACACAGAGATGTTATTATAAGGGTTCCTCCTCTCTCTTCTCATGATCCCTTGACAGTTTATGGACATTTGTGGAAGTTTCCCATAAACACTAAAGTTCCCAATTTTCCTGGACATTTTGCTACTTTGTTTCTTTGTACCCTCACACAATTCACCTTTTCCAACCGCAATAGTTTATGAGAAACAGAATTGGTAGATCAACTAGAAGAAAGGCACTGATGATTGAAAACTGTCCCCCCGCCAAGTGATTCTCTCTCATAATGAAATGCAGGAGAAAGGGGTTACAGCAATCCTTGATCTCGATGTGTCTATAAGTCTAAACCCTTATGATTTGAATCATCAGTTGCCCGGACACCAATTAAAGGGAGCCTCAAAGGCTTCCCCAATTTTTAATGAAGCTATGCTAACATTACACTCTTGTGACAGATTCACCTTCAGTTTTAAATTTTATGAAAAGAAATGTACCATGTGCCCTCATTTTACTTATATTAGTTACTGGGTTGATATTTGAGTGAGCTAGAGACATGCTTGTGTCTCCAAGCCTACAAAAAGGATAGGTACTCAAACTATGATGACCATATTTTCATACCACAATCAAGAATGGCCTTAATAAGCAACTGTGTTTTTTACTGGTTGCTCTCAGGAAGAAAGATGTTATACTAACAATGCTAAAAGATTTTTGAAAAACATACCCTTTAGGATTCAGCTCCATTGGTTTATCTGCTCTGAGACTTAACAACCTGCAACACCCATCATTTTATCTTTCATCCTCTCAGGTCCCAGCAGCCCTTCAGCTCCCAACAACCTCCGTCTCCTTCTCCAGTTCTGCCTCTTATGCTGCTGGCAACAATCCCCAGGTGGGCTGCCCACACCCAGCACGCTTCCTCAGTTCAGCCGGGTGTTATAAGTTGACCACCAGTTATCAATCCACTACAATTACTGTTATAGCTTTGCATACAGTGTGACTGTTTGAGAAATAAAGACAGAATAGCCTTGAACAGCTTCAGAACATTTTGGTAAATACTACTTGATGTTTTTTGAATAAGTAGCTATGCCACACATCACAGGAATTTGTGCCAGGAAAAGTTTCTCTCTCAAGCTTGTAAGCTTTCACTATTATAAAAGGAAAACTATACAATACATCAATTTCCATAGTTGTTTTGAGTGCCTCAGTTCTTGGAGCTAAATTAAACAGAAGGTTATTAAAGATATAATTTTGGTGCTTTGTAATTATTGTCTTCAGAATTTATTTCAGGTCATACTTTAGCAAAACCCCTTTTATTTTGTCTTTCATAACACCTCATGAGGGCAGAATTCTTTCCTTCTTCACTTGCTTGTGATCTCTGACTCAGATATTCACTTCTTAATATGCCACTGTTTCTCATCATGAGCAGACAATAAATGATTTTGAAGCCAGGTGTGGTGGCAGAAACACCTGCACTTTCAATAGTCTGGGAAGACAAAGCAGGAATATTTCAAGTTGGACCCTCATCTCAACAGTTGAGCAGCTTGGAAGACCTTGTCTCCAAATAAAGAATTTTAAAAGGCCTGGGGGTATAACTCACCATGAAGGTCCTAGGTTCAATCTCCCATGCCAAACATACAACAAAATTTGTTTGGTTACAATTACTTTGTACTGCCATATTTTGTATTTTAAATAAATATTCCATTTTGAAGATAGATGAGTAATTTTAAACCATTACAATTTTAAATAAGACTGTGGAGAATAATAAATAGATAAAAACTGTATTAATTTGTTGGGACATTTTGAAACTAATTTCTCCAAAGAGCTTGACAATATCCTTTTATCTCCCTTTCTTTTTAACCAGATCTATATTTATTGCCATCAGTGAGGTCACATTTTATTGTACTGAACCCTATTTTTAGAAATTTTTAACTTTGTTGGGGTTTGCATGAGGACTCTGGGCAAAATAGTTGAGCAATAAGGTCATGCTTGATTACCACGTGCTTATGACATCAGTTTGTCCTATGCTTGCAAGTAAAGGTCATTAGTCCAGTACATGAGAATTCTATAGGCCCAGGAAAATTGTGCCTTTGAGGCTATCTTTATGAGAACTTGGATGAGTCAGACCAACCATCATTCATAAAACCTGCTGTTCCCCTCAGGGAAATCACATGACATCAGAGGAGAATGAGTCTGGAGAGGTTAAATGCTCAAGATCAGAACAAATCAGTCTAAAATCCCAGTTTCCTGATTTATAATCCTTATCTCTTCCTAAGATGTTTCTCGGATAGGTATCATAAATTCTCTGAAATAATATATTGAGACAGAAAGAACGACCCAGGATTTCCTCACTGTTCAGCTGAACATGCACAGCACTTTTTGGGGTGTGGGGATGTGTTCACTTGTCTCTTTCCAGTAGCATAGTCTGTTTGTTTTGAGGTACACTTATAAAGCAGATTACTACAAGGGTTTGGGGAGGTGTATCAAACTTCATGGGTAATAAAATATTGAAAAGGAAATATTTTTTTAAAAATTGAACAAATCTACTCAATAAAATACTTTATAATAAGCTTCTTATATGTACTTCTATGAGCTAAGCAAAGTATTTTTCTACAAAACATATGATGCTGGATTAACTTTTTATTTTGTTAAACATCTGTATGACAACAAGGTTACCCTTTAGGAGTGTTGAGAAGATTTGATGAAATAACCCAGTGTAAAGAGTTTGTGTGCTCAATATATTTCCCAGAGTAAAATGATGTCTATGAAAAGTTTTGATGATCTGTGGAAATACTGATGTGATAGCATAACATTAGCATTAGCAGGATGCAAAATTATACACTTGATCCCAATTCTGTAGATATATTGATAGAAAAAACCTAGAAGGAACCATTCCTCAAGGTTATCTTTAAATAATGAGATATTGAGATTATTTCTTTCTCCGTACTTACCTGTATCGTACAAACTTTCTACAAAGAACATATAAAATATGCCCAGAAAATATGAAATTCATAAAGATATATCTCACTGCTCCTTCCCTTGGATCTTAACAATTCTTAGCTTTGAGAAAGAAACTCTGTTATCATATTTTATCTAGTAGAGTACATCTCTTATACACTAAAGAAATAGTACCATTCTATTCCAGTCTAACACCTTTTTAGCCTTTTAGACCAGTTCATTCACCTGTAATGAGAATTTAGCAGATAAAGATCTGATCCTGATCTGAAGTACTGAGCTCTGTAAAGCTTGATTCGTAGCAGCTAATTTCTTCCTTCAGAACAGTGTCATTCTCTTCATAAAATTCAGAAACCTCATGGGTTCTTGGAGAACAGAGCTGTGTCACTGCAGTACAGTGATACCTGTGACTCCAAGCACTCTCTGTAGTGTCTCATCACTGTAGGAAAAAGCAGCAGCTTGCATGTTTTCTCCCCATGCTGTGATTAGTTACGCTGAGAAGCAATAAATGAGGAAAGGTTACCGTCATCATTTCTGCAGTGCATGCACTCATCAGTAAACATCGTTACACTTAGACATTTCAGTGGTACTCAGCCTACTTGTAAACATTTCCCTACCAGTTCATCTTGTTCTTACCTTATAATTGTGAAACATTATATGTATTAATCTAAATGAAGATATTATACCCATGAGAATTAGTCATACTGAGAGAGTTCCCAGTGCATAAACTACTTACAATGAGTCAGCCTTTATGTTAGAATCTTACTGCTTTCAAAAAGAACTATGCATATTTTTGTGATAGCTTACTCCTCTGCACACCTCCTTTATCTCTTTGATAATATAATTTTCTGATGCTTTACTGGATCCAGCTCATCTCTGGTATGGGTGACCAGGTGTTAGAGCTGGAAGCAGGCTTATCCATTGCATAGTGAATAGTTCAGGCTATTAATTTTACAGAAGACAGAATCACGGTCTAATAGCTTTATCAAGAGCAACAGGACCCAGAGTAGAACCGAGCCCTGTTCTATTCTGCTACATTTCAGGGCTTTTTAAAGATTAATGCTCACCATTCTTTGACCCGTATAATAGCCCAGCCTCAGATACTTTGTTTTACAGAGTTCATCCCACTTCAGAACATGTATTGAGAATACCTTGAAATCATTTCAGCATGCAAAATCCAGAGGCAGAAAGTAGGAGTTCGCCTAAAAGGCATTTTAAATTAGTGGTGACTTTAAGTCATTATTTTATCCAAATACAGTGTCAGTTAATTCTCTGCACTATAGAGCAGGCAAATAGAAGAACGTGCTCCAAGAGCTGAAGTAAATAGGTAATCACTGTGAGGCTAGTAACACAGTTAATCTTATTTCCTAAACCATGTGTTACTGTTCTTTTTGCCCATTCATTTTTGGTGGATGTCTCTTGCCAAAATCTTCTTGTTAGGAAATAGTTCTTTTCGTATTTTCAAGGGTTTTGTGTTGCAAGTGGAGAAAAAAGCAAAACTAGTGTTGCTATTTAAAATAGCCCCCCAAAGGCCCATGTCTGTGAAAGGTGATTAACAGTGGCAGCATATCAGTACATTCATCCACTGAGTAGTTCAGAGCAGTTCATGTACTGTACAGTGGCCGAGTCTGGCTGGAAAAACTGTGATTGAGTGAGTGCTTTGGGAGGTGATAGCTCCTTTCCTGGCTCCTCCTTTCCCTGTCTCTGTTTCCTGGCTGCCATGATACTATGAACAGCTTTCCTCTTTTAGGCCTTTCTACTGTGCCATTTCCACATTGGAGCTGGTCACCATGTTCGGAAACCTGTTGTGAGACAGAATAAATTTCTCCCCCTTTAACTTGCAAGTGTCAGGTATTTTGTCTCAGCAACACAAAAGTGACTAACACAAGTGTCATGTTGAAATGTAAGAAAATATTTACTTACTTAATTAGAATTTTTTGTTTATTTTGTTTTCATGAAGGTATTGGTCAAATTCATGGCCATTGATAAGGAGCAGAATCTACAATTTTTAATTCCTGTTTTTATTCCTTCAACATCTTTCTTGAGAGCTTCTTTGGAGGCCCTAGCGGGGTAGCACAGCTACTCCTACACTCTTGTCCAAGGAAAAGATTCTCTTCTATCAGGATGGTTATCGTCTTCAGTGGAGCACACAGTTTCTGGAGGGACTTACAAGGAGTGGTGATGGAGGAAGGGGACACCTATCTAGCTGGCCAGATCAACCCTACTGATCATTGGGTGACAGATGTTACAGTCAGATCACTCTTACATCCATTCATTCATCATCTCCTTTGATCACCAGCTATGTGCCAAGTTCTGGGTGAGGTCTCTGGATGACATCTCTACTTTCAAGGAGCTCACAAAACACAGAGAAAAGACACATATAGAAGCAGATCACCATGATTTCATGTGACAGATACACCTGAAGCCCTACAAGAAGAGAAAGCAAAGGATTAAGCAAGGGAAAGTTAAATGAACAGAATCCAAAAAAAAATCACCATAATTTGAGATGCAGATTATAGATGGTGATATAATATTAATGTGAAATAATATTCTTGAAGAAGTAAATACACATATAATCTAAGAAGCATTGAAGTAGTAAAAGAATATCATACCATATCTTTAGGTAACTGCAAATGGTTTAATATTGCTAGAGCATAAAATGAATTTAATGAGTTACGTAAAAATAGTACTGAACATACAAAGAGAAATATCATAAACTGACTTTAAAGCTATGCTGAGGTGAAAATTACAGCAGCAGAACAGAAGACCATTTAAGAATATGAATTTGAACCTGATTATGATAGAATAATCAACCCGAATTCTAGAAAAGCAACTGTTGTCAGTCTGTAAGAAGCGCTTCTGGGCAGAGAACACCAAACAAGGAAAAACAGCAAAAAGAAATGCATCAGAAATTCCGGCCAGAACCTATTAGAGTATAATCTTCTAAGAGAATCACAGTGATAACGGCAAGGAAATTAGGATAAATCTAAGAGGTACTTCATATGTGGAACCAGTGTGACTTGGAGCTTTGGGGAGAGGGCAAAGGGAAAATCCAGTATCAAAGTTGGTTTCCAGATTCTTGGTCTGGCAACAGAATGGATGGTAATGTCTTTCACAGTGGCAGGAAAGTGGGAAAGCGTTCACATATGACAAGAATGAGCACAGTGGCTTTGGCTATTTTGAGTTGGAAGCTTCAGTGGAATGTCTGTGTAAAAGTGTCCAGTAGGTAATTGGATATATGTGGGTGAAATATCTGGTGTAGAGATATTGATTTAAAAGTCACTGATGTATAAATATTTAACATCATGAAAAATATGTTATCCTAAGACATTTGCATATCACAAGAAAAAGATGACTGGGGAAGAATACTAATGAACGAACACCAATGACTTGGGTTGAGGGAAAAGGATTACATCATCAAGTGACATTGGAAGAATTAGCCAGAGTAAGGGGGAACATCAGGAGACAACGGCTCTAAAAGAACCAAGCGAAGATACGGAGCATGGGGGTGGGTAATACTGGTAAACAGTGCATGCAACTTGCAAGATGGGCAGAAAAGTATCTCTCTGATACTGTGGTTCTGAGTTCTGGGGCAACTTCACTGGGAGTGAGTTTAAGGTAGTGAAGGGAACGGGCCTGGCCTGCAAGAGGGTGAGGGATGAAAGGAAGAGAAAAACGCAGCTAACGTGAGGCCACTCTTTCCGAAGCTTGATGAACTGAGGAGGAAAAACAGCCAAAAGAGGATCCACATCGAAGGATATTTTAAAATTATTTTTAAATAAGACACACTTGAAAATATTTGAATGCTTATTTTAAAAATTCCTGAAAATGAGTACTTCAGTGACTCAGAAGAAAAGGGAGTGATAATGTCCCAGACAGACTAACGAGGCGAACCCACAGAACAGGTCTTTGTATGCAATACTGCTTATTTAATTACACAGCACCATGCACATTACTTTTGTGTTTGGCCTATAATTTGATTTTTTTTCTATTCAAAATACCTATTGGTGACAATTGACTTGCTTTGGGGCTATTTCATGAAGGTAGCCTTTTAAAAATTTTAAGTGTTAATTGAAAATTTCAGATACTATCATTTCTAAATTGGTAGTTACATTAGACTTGAAAATCTCGTGTACTCACCTGTACAGATGATCACACAATATTTGACATAAGTGTTCTTCGTGGTATATGTTATATATTCAGCAGAAACATGTTTGGAAGGAACTAAATTATGTAGGAACTGGTACCACTCTCAATAATGAAATAAGCACTGGCCCCTTTTCATGTTCATTACAGTATTATTTACACGAGGTAAGACAGGACGTCACCCTAAGTGTCCATCAATAAATCTCTGTACATGTGTGTGTGTGCACATGCGTGCATGTGTGGACATGCAGGTAAATATGCATATCTAGAGGTACTATGCAGGAACAACGTGGATGAATTCATAGAAACAAAAAGTAAAAGTGTGATTTCTGGGCTCGAGGAGGGAAAATGGGGAGAGATTTTTTAAAGGATACAAAATTTCAGTTACACAAGGTAAATCAGTTCTGAACATCTTTCCTGTTGTATAGAGGTTATACATAATAATATATACTTGAAAATTGCTCAGAGGGTGGATTTTAAATGTTCTGACCACACAAAAAGTATATGATGGGATGCATTTTAATTGGCTTGATTTATTTATATAACAATGCATGAACACAACATTGTGGATTGTAAATATATATAATTTGTATTTGTCAAATGAGATGAAGAAATCTGAACTGACCTAATACCTAACTTACGTTTTTAACTAGTTTGTTTTGCTTTCAAAAGAATGACTTGAATTATTATTTGTGTACCATGTTGATTTCATCAAAAATACTATAGTTTGGTGTATATGCTGGGTACTATGAGACTTTCTTGAAAATATGAAAGCATTTTCTTCTGAAAAGTACCGCTGATAGCAAGGATAGCTCCATGTTTGGGCCTGTGACCAGACCACCCTAGGGCAAAGTAAAGCCTAGGGCAAGGATGGCATAGAGTATATCACAGCTGTATAGCATGACAACCCAAACAGTGTAGGGTCGAGGGGTAAAATATCCAGACTTTAGCAAAATGAGAGACAAAATTCTGATGCAGGAACCAGGAGCTGAGCCTCAAATAAGAATAGACAGATAGATGTTATATGATTTTAATGCAATAAATCATTTTAAAAAAGCATCAAAACCATATCAAAGGGAACTCTATTCCAAATGTACAGTTACATTTTTAAACCATTTTGCAGCAGATGGAAGTGCCTTTTGCAAAAAGAAATAAATGTACAACTTTTTTTTCTCATTTAGACAAAAACATTTTCATCTTTCAGGATTTCTTTTGCATCTCTAGTTTTTATCAATTATTCTCAGAAACTCATAGCATTACAATACAGAGAGAACATTCTAGGCTAGAACTGGTAGTAAACCTAGTATAAGTAGAGGGAAATAAATAGGCAAGGCAAAGCTTTGCTGTGTTAAATGTTATTTATTCATTTATTTAACAGATCCTTTTGAGAACCTGTTATATGGCAGGCATTGCGCTATGTGCTGCCCAGGGACTAGACCAAAACCTCATGCCTAGGCTAATGGTCCAAGGACTTAAACCCATGTTGACAGAGAAGGCATTATTTGTAGCAAGGAATGCAGTTGCATCACTGAAGGAGACATCAATGTTGTTTTCTGAAAGTTGCATTTTTAAAACCGTAATTCTTCCAAATGTGTCAAAAACTGTCCTCAGAAGCTATTTTAACTTTACACAGACACAGCGCTTTTATAAGAGGAAAACGCTCTTATTTTCAGCTCAAGTTTTTACGTGGGGAAAACATGACAGATGCTTTTGCTAAGCACAGGGGACTGAATTTCAATGAAAGTTACTGAAAGGACTAACGAGTAGATTATCTGTGACTAGCTGAGTCCATAGAATGTTTTGTCCACTTTAAAGAAAAAAATGCCAAACTTATATTAAAAGAACAAGGAAAATAGCAAGTGACCGTTTACTGATTACTGAGGTCACAAGGTTCTGCTGAATATTATTATGAAAAGGTGGTCTTTATTTTACTTTGCCAGATCTAGCTGTGCTCATTTATAAAGATATTGAAATCAAGGAATGAATAATGTACAAAATCTTACGCTAAGAACAGTGTAACATACAGGTACATTAAAATTTCTTTGAAAAGCACCTACTATGTTTCTATTTTGCATTTTTTGCTATAGCAGCTGCCTCCTGCATGAATTGTGATAGACACATATGGTGTATTTTTAAATGTTTAACAATTTTAAAATTATTACAATTTAAAATTTACAATTTTAAAAAATTTTAAATTATTATAGTTAAAGACAAATTGCCTCACAACACTCCCTCAAGCTTTCAATACACTTAACCCATCATTCTTGTAACTTTATGAAGAAGTTCTAGGAGGATTTTTGTCAGTCTTTATGGGAATGATCAAAACTGTCATGAACGCTGCTGCCAAGTGACATCCAATGGAAAGGCAGATGTATGAAAAATTATGATGGGTTTTCATGTATCTTATTCACCAAATCTGGTGCTGTGTTACTTCCGGCTGTTTCTCAAAGTCAAAATTATTATGAAAGGCAAAGGTTGTAAATTGACTCAGGACATTAAGTCAGCAACCACAACCAGCACAAGTAAAGGCATTCAGTAAAAAGATCTTCCAGGATTGCTCCAGAAACTGACAGTCAATGTAATGTATTCAAAGCCACGGAAGTCTTGGGGGGGGGGGGGTTAATAGCACTGTGTATTTTACTGTACTGCCCTTTTACTCAGACACACACTGTATTTTTTATCACACCTTCTATAATACTGGCTTGACAACACAATTGATTCTCCATAAATTGAGACCACAACACTATTTTTGAATAAATGATTTAAGAAAGCACTAAATTGTCATTTCCTTCTTACACGCCAAATATAAACATAATCTTTTCAAGTATGATCATCTTAACTGTGAAAATGTTCCTTAAAAAGAGTGATGTAGAGAATGTGGTATGCTAAACAAAGTTGAAATTTAACAGAAACTTAATTAGCAAGTATTGTTAGATTCTTATTATAGACTGTGCCATCTTAGGTACTTTGAGAGATAGAACGATGAATTGGACAGGACCGTGAGTCATCCAGAGCTCATGCTATAGAGGGGGAAACAGCTGCGACAAGTGCTCTAATGGCTGAATAAACAACACCCAGGGTGAAAGTACTGCTGGAAGCAGGGGAATTTATTCCAGCTGAGGGTGCCTTTTTAAATGATGGGACACACATGGATCATTAGTACATAGAAGATCAGTGCAAATATATGACATAGCCTTTTTATTCAAAGAATTCATCTTCTTGCAGAGATGAGACTCATGCGTAAGATAGAGAACCCTATAAACAGGCTAACTATTGGGAAATGTGCAATCATGTACAAAAGAGCAAAAATACTTGATCAGGATGCAAAGTCTATGAGAGTTCTCTGAAAGGACAAATCGGTATTGACTGAAGAGATAAATGGGATCTTAAAGAAGCTGGACCATGTGATGGCCTGAGAAGTCCTAGAATTACTTGCAGAAGGAGCAGAAGGAAAAGTTTGAAATGATGACTGAAGGTGGGAGAGACAATAGCTGGCTCTAGGAACTTCAGAGACGAACCTGGCTGAAGCACCAGGTCTTTCTTGGAGAACACTGGAAGAGCAAATTGGTTGCATTAAGGAAGAGATAGGGCCGCTACCCTAGAATGCCAAGATAAGGAATCTGGACTTGATCCTGGAAGAACAGGAAATATCTGTGGATTTTCAGCTAGTGAAAACACGTAGAAGGACTAGACTGGCAATTATGCTTTTCTGAATTGTTTGACTTGAGTTCCTTGAAACAGTTTGAAATCAGTAAAGGATTAGACACATCATGTTATTACTACATATGGTTCTCTGGATGTGAGGCACGTATAGAGAAGTAATGAGTTGATACACAAGCCTAACAACAGTGGGTATGTGTCTGTAGCACCTTAGCTGATCTGCTCTGTCATAAAGAAGCACATGAGAAACAGACATAGCAGATTCACATTGGCTAAAACATTATGAGAAACACTGAAATGGAAATGTTCCATGAAAAGAAAGAGGAATGTCCAAAACAACCTATTTCATATATGTAAAGGACCTTCAGAAGGTATCCTGGGCTTGTAAAAAGGAAATTTCCTCTTTTAAGAGGATATATATATATCCTCTTAAAGTATGATCATATATATATATAGTTGGCAATTTGTGTGTGTGTGTGTGTGTGTGTGTGTGTGTGTGTGTGTGTGTGTGTGTATAACTGCCAACTAGTTCAATTTCAGTACCTTAGAAGAAATAAACCAAAGAGATTTCTAGCAACCACCAGCATATTTAATGTAGGTAGCAATCAACAAGGTTTTATGAAGGAAAATCATGGCAGATCAGTTCAGTTTCCAGGGCAGAGTAATAGATCTTCATGATAAGGAGGTTATAACATGGATAAATTTTGTAAGATTATGGGGTCTGCTGTACATCATTTTTAATAAGCTACCCAGACAAAATCTGTGCATGTTTCACATGGAGATAGATGATGAGAGCGTATATCCAGATATTGTTTATTGATTAAGTATCTCTCACTATTAATATGGAAATATTTGTCTGTAGTTAATCACCACAAGGGTCAGAGGTGTGCTCATGGTGTCCAAGTAATGAAACTGCTCTCTAAGTGGACTCAACTCCAGGAATCACCTTACCAGCTGGGCTTACTCCTTCCCTCTGACTCAAAATGCATTTTGCTGTTGCTAGTGCCACCTGAAAGCACTGACAGTAGAAACTAAATCCTCATTACTAGAAGAAGAAAAAAGAGTCCCCTTGAATTCTCCTTAGGCAAACTACACAGACAAACAAACCTATCATCTCATTCAAAGTCAGCAAACCTGATGACTTCATTGACTTGAATTCTTTTTCTTTTCCATTTGATTAGTCTAAAATAAGAAAAAATTCACCTTGAAATCTTATGATAGTTGAAGAACCAATAGTCATTCTAAGTATACCTATGCAAGGTGTGTTTGCATTTCTTTATCCCACTGAACTCTCCACTGTGCCCTTCAACCTAGGTGCAGCCTTGCTGGGTCCCTTTAGTAAACCACTCCCTCCAGGAATTTATCCATTCCCATCGCATCTTTATGCCTTGTTGGTATCTTCCAGCTAGTGTCCACATATCCATCCAAGACCTCAGCTTCATGTCCACAAAGTCAATATGCCTGGGAAACCATTGAGGGCAGGCTATCTGAACATCCTCTCAGGCCTCTGATACCACCATTTTTATAATGTCCAGTCCAGCATCCTTTGCCTAATGCTCTAAGGGTCTACTCAGACCTGGGTGGGATGTTGTGCTTGATCTGTGTCCACGCATCTGGGCTTGTGGAAAAGCCACCAGCAACCCACATCTCTTTTGGACATATGCTCCATCTGGGAAAACAATGAAACATTTTCCTTCAAATTTTCTATTTAATTTCTTTACTATTAAACTTTCCAATATTGCTTCTATTTCTCCTGATGAGCATTATTTGTAAAAAATTCCTGGTACATTCTCTGACCATATCCTAATTTTTTTAAAGTATGAATTCAAGTGCTATGATAGCTATCAAGCACTGAGGTGTTTAAGTCATTTCTCCAGATATTTGAAAGACATGAAAATTATTCTTCTGAAGGCTAAAGACGTCGACCAATGCTAGAGCAGTTGCCTAGCACATGTGAGGCACTAGGTTTGATCCCCTGTGCTGCAAAAAATATAAAATAAAATTTCTCTTATGTATTCTTTATCTGTTAACTAACATATATCATATTTTTTTAATAAAATGGGAAGTGAAAACATATAAACAGGTATGCACCAAATAAATTCTATTGAAGTGTTTTCAAGTGATTTAGTAGATTCACATATTCCTATGACACAGTGATATCTTTTGATCCTTTTTTTGTCATAAGGATCTTTAGACATGACATACAATTTTATAAATCAAGCTGACTGTCAGGGTGGTGATTCGGTTATGGAGAAAGATTCATTTCCCTTGTCCTGTACTTATACAATGTTCAAATTGCATTATGTTCTTTGAGGTCGCTTTTTTCATTGATCGAGATAAATCTTGCTTCATGCTTTTTCAAAGAACTGCTTATCAGAGAATTTCCAGTAACCTCCTGGCCTTTCAGAATTACATATTCCGTGGATAACAATTTTCTTTGTTGTAAATATAAAGCATCTGAGTTCTTAAAGATATATCTGATACAGGATGACGGTTATGTGAAGTATTGTTGGCTGCTTTGATTTCTTTCAAACTCTATGCATCTCCTTCTTTCATACTTCAATTTGTTTACCTGTCTTGGTAAACTTATATTTTCAAACTGGTTGAGACACGTTATACTTATTTATTCATAATCTATTGATTACTTAAAGTGTGTAATATTCAAACACAATGTTTCCTCACTGAAGAAATATTAACAAATTTACCATGTATTTTCTGAGTTTCAAAATTTGATGTTTTATCACATCAAATGTTTCATTGCATTATGAAATAGAATAATATAAAATATTTTAACAATAAAGAAATTCTCCACTATGCAAGCTCTTTTATTTTCTTAATGAATAAAGGACAATTCATTTCTCATTAGCTCAACTTTGACTTCAATTGAAACACAAAAAGATTACCACATTTTTTATATTAAGAAATAATCCAGGTTTTCCCTAGTGGTTTCTTATTTTTGTTGTTACAAATTACCTCAGAAGCTCTTCCAACTCAAGCAGGATTTACCAATAGGTAATCTGTTAGTCTGATTTGACGGAATTTTCATGAGGAACCAAAGTAAGAGCCAGTGAAGAGTTTGGGAGTCCGGAGTTTGGAATTGGTTTCATTTTTATGCCTTCGTCTTACCTTTATTTCACCATATTCTCATTGCTGTTTAGATTCCTTGCTTCCATCCTAACTAAGAGTGTCTAGTGTTGGTCTCAGAAATTCACCCAACCTACAACCTGCCCCTTGGTGCTAGGATTTCTTCAGAAAAGCAGTAAATCCAGGTTTCAATGAAATCTTAAATACCTTAAAATACCCCATTGTCCAGGACTTCCATGCTACCTATGGCTATGACCTTTGGTTGACTACAGCCAAACATATAAAGCTTCCTCGTCCTTCATCCTCACCTGTGTATCTGTCAACAGACAGCATCTTCTAACTCTTTCCATTTTGGACTAACTACTTTCCCACCTGCCCACGACATTCTCACTGCCTTCATTAAGCACGCTCCATTTCCTGGCTTTGACTGAAGCCCCCTGGGCCTCCTACTACGTGGCTCCCTAGCATCGCTCTCCAGAAAAGTTATTTTACCACACCCTCTACCCAATCCTGTGTCACAGCGCTGGGTGTGTGGTTCACATTTCCCCCTCACACTTTAGAAGGGTGATGTCCAGGTCTTTCTCTGATGCTCTTGGACTGTTAGACCTCTTCTTAAAACTTAGGCAGCCACCTTACCTCTCAAATCTGGCTGGTAATCCATAAAGATGATGGCCTCTCAGGGCTTTGACCTCCCCAACTCCAGCCATCTTTTTATCCCTTTTCCAGCACCCACTATCCAGCCATATCTTGGAACAATGCATAGCTCAATTCTTTTGAATTTATGAAATTATAATTCTACCATTTACTACCTATGGCCAGTGATGGTTTACTTAAGCTCTCTGTTGTGAAGATAATAATTATACCAAATTTCTATGGCTGGGATGGTGTCCAGGTCATGTTCTTTTAGCTAACATGTGCACCAAGGACTCCATGTGCAAACTGATTCTTCATCCAAGAGTCTCTGCACCTAAAAGAGTTCATAGGTATAATTTCCCTTTTCATCCACACAATGAAACAATTGGATTTTTTTTTTAGAATTTAATCAGCTCTGCTCCTACTAGAAATTTTGCAATTACTCATATTTTGTTTGAACAATCTGTTCGTTTCAGTAGGAAATTCATTCTTTATGACCACTGCATTATCTTGCTTTTAGTAATATTCACAAGAATGCATTGATCCTCCATTTGACAATATTGCAAGTCTGTTGTCCTTATACCTTCTTTTTTGTTTGTTTTTGGTACTGGGAATCACACTCAAGACCTTATGCTTGCCAGGCAGGCACTGTGCCATTGCGCTATATCCCTGGAGCTCCTGTGGTTTTGCTGCTGCTGCTGCTGCTGCTGCTGCTGCTACTGTTGTTGTTGTTGTTCTTCTTCCTCTTCTTCTTCTTCTTCTGATGCTGCTGCGGCTGACTACTTTTCATTAGTCTGATAAATCTTAGTCAATATCATCTACTGTGCATCATAACGTTTTCAATCTAATAGCCCTTTGGTAAAAGAAAATAAAATTTATTTATAAAATATACAACTATAGCCAGGATAATTTTACTGCTGACTTCTTTTGGTTTATTGAAAGGAACTGTTAATGCTTAATTTTTTTCTTTTTAATTTTTTGACCAATTTTGCATGCTTATATCTGGTAATATGAGCAACTAATTTGAAGACAGCAATATGCAATATAACAACAATTGTTGAATTCCTACCATCTTGTTTAGTGAAATTCTGTATTGTTTTTATTGTTTTTTAATTTTTATTTTACTCTCTTAATAAAAAGAAATTTCTGAATCTCTTAGTATCAGAAGCAGATTATGCAGGATTATGTTTTTCTTACTCCTTGTCTGGAGGCACAGGCATAAATAGTTTACACATGAGACTTTTTTATCAATTCTTTTTACCAGTCCATGAAGCTTACATACCCTATTTAATAGTGATTTAAGGGGATGCTCATTTAGAAAGCAAGCCAAATGGTTCCTATTGCATCTGAGCTCTGCCTAACCTAACAGAAAAGCTACAACTTATGCTGATCTGCTTTGTTGTAGATTTCTGCATAACTCTGGGCATGGTGCCTTATTTAACGGTTCCCTCATGTTGCTTTGGAAAAGTCCTTTGCAGAAAATGCCAAAACTCAGCTTGAACTCTTGTCCCCTATCAGGGAGAATCTTTCTATCAGCGGGATTTCTCAGCTCTTTCAAAAATCATTCAGTGCTTTAGTGGTAAATTTTGGTCCTGTATAATATGCCAACTGTACCTTACCCAAATTGTTCATCCTATAACCTTCAGAAGCAAAGAATTTCAACATGAAATGAAAGCCTTTGTTATTAAAATTTTATGTGAAAAATGTTGATTTAAATTCAGTAAAGATTGTCCATTATTTTAAATTCCCTTTTTAAAATAATAACTTGCTGTTAATTAGTGTTTCCATAGAGAAGATAAGAAATTTCTTTTAAGTTAGTAAATGATGAGCCAATATTTGAATCCAAGTAGTTTTACCAAAGCATCTGAACATGCGAGCACTGCACCATGTTTTATAAATGAGGAACATCTAGAACGTTAAGTCAGTCCTGGGATGCTGTGTGGTAACTTTTCTAGACCAAGACCCTTTTTAAGACCCTGTTGAGCTCCAAGTGTCCACAGCAAGTTAGTTACTTGGAGTTCAGAATATACTGCTAAATCTCTGTTCAACCCACAAAATTCTGTTTAAACTTTAAAATTGCTGAAATAAAGCAAATATAATGAATAATATAGTAGTCATGATGTTTCAATCTCAGAAATCAAGGAAAGCATAAACCACTAAGAATTTTATTTAAAGCAAGCTTAATAGTTTTTGTGAGTTAATGTTAAATTTAATTATAAAATAAGGAGAAATATAAAGATATTTGGTAGTAAGAGCAGCATAAGAAAAGAGTGGAATCAGGTGTATTATAAAATTGGACAGGGCTGGGGATATAGCTCAGTGGCTTAAGTGCCCACCTGGCAAGTGTAAGGTCCTGAGTTCAATTCCCAGCACAAAAAAATGATAATTTTTCATAAAGTTAAAAACCATGAAAGAAGAATGCAAGCAGGTAGGGATGTGAAGAGGTGGTATGCAGAAAACTTCTTCAGTGTATACAGGATACAAAAACAATAAACTCCAAAGGCTGCTGTAATTGTAAAATATACTTACACACACACACACACATACACACACACACACACACACACACACACACATTTCTATTCCCCTCCCTAACTACTGACCATTATATTGATAAAAGAGTTAGACCAGCCCCAAAATACTCAAGCCTGCAGCCCAAGAAAACAGTGCACAGTTTCCTGAGTTTCTAGTTTAGGGAATGAGAATAAATGGGGAAAATAAGGTGTTACTTTCTTAAAACTGCAACCAAATTTTCAGACATCATCAAAATGGGAATCTGTGGACTTAAAAGGAGAAATACAATTCAATGATTAATGAGATAATTCGCACAAAATCTACAACACATTATGCAACACCTATTAGATATCCAATAGATAGTGGTTAGTAGTATTACTTGGGAAAAGTGAGGTGCTTCTCTAACTCCTAACTGAAAGAAAAGATAGTGTTTATCTATTTAATACCTTTCAAAACATTTTAAATTTGAATTTGAGATATGAAGAACTTAACCTTCAGAGATTTTGGGTTTTCATTCATTGTGGTCACATTTTTCTTCACTTTTCTCTAAAGCATTTATTTCCTTTGTCCAAAAAGCATTTCTATATATTACCTATTCTGGAAACATAATTTTAGGTTCCCTTTATATTCTTAAAAACAGGGAAAACATCAGGCTGGGCATATAGCTCAGTGGAATAAGTGTCTGTTTAGCAACTGCAACATCCTGAGTTTGATCCCCAGTACCACAAAAAATATATATATATATTTATTGAAAACATCGTTGGGTGTGTATAGTATATCTTTTTAAAAACTAAGAATTTTTAAAATTTTGCTTATGAACTCCAGCAAAAATAAGAAATCATTTATCTGTTAACATAAATGACATATTTTATTAAAAATAAACTATAATATATAAGCAAAAACATTTAGTAATAAACAAAGTAGTTATACCTTTTTTGCAAATTGTTTCAGTGTCTCACTTAATAAAGAGTAATTGAATTTTTGTATCTACCTCTGACCAATATGTTGTTTTGGTTAAGATGTATTTAAAAAATTCAGTGTCAGATATATAGTGAAGAATATTAAGATTATTTTAATACCCTTTTTTGATCATTCTAAATATTCTTTTGTATTTCACCTCTCAGCAAGAGATTATTTCCTTTTTTTTTTGTTTTGATAACTATAAGTTGGTGTACAACATATTTGAAATTAAGTATGTATTGGGAATTGAATTAACATGTAAAATTTCATAGATTTATTTTCTGTAGTGTGAATGTTTAAAATCTACTCTTAGCAATTATCAAGAATATAATACATTATCATTAACTATATGGCAATGTTGTACATTAGCTCTGTAGAACTCATTTCTCCTAAGTAAAATTTTTGTACTTTGACCAACATCTCCCCATTCACTCAGTTCCTGCTAATGACCATTCTAGTCTCTTACATCCATGAGTTTGACATGTTTAGATTCCACATTTGAGAAAGCTCAAGAATTGCATGTTTTGCTATGCCTGGCTAATTTCATTTAACATAATGTCTTCCACATTCACCCATGCTGTTGACAGTGACAGGATCTTATTTTGGAAGATGGAATAATATTCTGTCCTGTATAATACAAGCCAACTTTTCTTTATCCATTTCTCTGGCTTTTTAATTTTAAATACAGTGGTAAGTGAGACACAAACAAACAAAAAATAGAGCAATATCAGCATACCAGTATCACAAACATAAATAAACCAAAGCAAGAACAATTAAAGTGATTCAGGGTTTCAAGACAAAATAATACAAATGAACAGTGGTTGTTAGATTACATATCACTACGTATCCTCAACTACATTGCTCAGATCACCAGATGTAAGAATGGAAGACTGTTCAAGCCATTCAAGAGAATAAGAAAACAATTATTAGATAAAACATTAGAGACAGGCTGATTCCGTATCATGGTTATGATGAACAATGGTCAGTGAATACAGTGGTGCAGCTATCTGTGGCATGCTAACTTAATTTCATTTGACTATATACACAGAACGGAATAGTTAGATCTTATGGTTGTTCCATTTTTAATCTTTTAAAGAACTACCACACTGTTTTCAATAATGGCTGTACTTACTTCTTTTCTGCTTTTTATTTTTTCTTTTTTTGGGGGGGGGTGCTGGGAATCAAACTCGGGACCTTGCACTTGCCAGGCAGGCGCTTGTGCCGCTGAGCTAATGCCTCGGCCTGGCTGTACTTATTTATATTCAACATATGATTGTTTCTTAAATATTAGTTGCAATGTAAATTGTAAATCATTTCAATGAACTTTTTATACTTTACTACATTGATATCCATTGTCTGTCTTATATTTTGTATGTATTTTTACTTATGTATGATTTTATAACATCATGCATTGATTGATTAGAAAATATGAGTTTAGTGAGCTGAACAGGTATTTCAAGTATTGACAGATTTTACCTAGAGTAACAACAACAATAAAAACTTTTGTTAAAATCATCATCAATCTCATCAAAAAAGTCTTAGGTTTGGGAAGCTGTCATGTTTATGATGGCAGATGCGAGCTTTCCAGAATTCTAATTTTTGCTTAAAATCTCCACTTTGATCATGAGCAACACAACTGTCATTTGTTTTACTTGAAGTGACAGCTCACTTCATTCATTTTCAAAAAAAGTCTTGTGAAACATCCAAATTTGAATAACTGTAGTTTGTCTGTCAGTCTTCTTTGATTAAAATGATGTTCCTTAAAAAAGCAACTAGTTCAGTTTATAATCATTGGCTCAAACCCTTTTTGTTCACAGACATACACATAGTCACTTTTGTGCAACAAAACAGCCTTATGTGTACTTCCCATTTCATCCCACAAAATATTAAAATATGTATTTGAGGCTGAGATTTAGAAAAACTACTAATTTGTACTGCTCCATCAAGGAAATGGAAATAATATACTCAATTTTTACTGCAGTTAAAAATCACCTGCACAGTCTGATGTAGCTCCCTTGGTTCTTGCAGAAATGATGAAAATTTTGCTCACCATTGCTCCTAAGCAATCAGTTAAAGTCTGAACTTGTTGAATAAAGCTGGTAGTACATTAGGATTACTATGAAAATGATATTGAACTTGGGCTACCGTGAAAGAGTCTCAAGGGCCCTCCAGGGTCCTTGGATCACAATTTGAAAAATTCTTTTGCACAGCATGCTTCTTTCTGAATTTATTTTGTTTTGTTGGACTTTAAAATATCTCCCTCCATATCCACAGCTTTTAAGTTATGGAGTTATAGGCTCCAAAGTTGTGACTGTTCCATAAGCATATTCAGCTGTCAACTAAAATGCAGATCACTAGTGTTGATTAAAATTAATTTAGTAATTTGCTTGCTCATTATTTTGAAATAGTGTAAGACAAATTGATGAGCAATGGGTATTTAACATGAAATGTCACCAACTCCAACTCATAAAAAGAGCCTATGGAGAGAGCAATGAAAATGGTTAGCACCTGCCAGTTGTCCAGCAGTCTCCAACCAGACTAAGCTTCTAAATACATAAACGCCATATTTACTTACATAAGACCTTGCTTACCTAACTGCTGGTATTTGCCCTCTGTGTTATTCCAGCAGAAAGAAAATAGATGAAATTATGCCCTAATATTGTGCCGCAAGCAAAGAAATGAGGTATATCTTCAACCCCAAGCATAGTTCCTCTCACAGCCAGTCGTTGTTGCTGTCAGTGGAGCACTCTGCCATTTACATTTAGCAAACAGGATGTAATTAACCACAGTTCCCTGCCCCTCTCCAACAGCTCTTACTATTGTAGTTTGGGGTTTTGCAGGGGAACAATATAATACAAGACACATATTTTATATGATTATTTATAATAGTCATCCAAAGAACCATATACAAAAAAAGAGTGCAGGAAATCTGGCCACACACACCAGAGACCAAAGAATCCAGCTGAGGGAATGGATCCCATGGTAATGTCCTGCATGAGGGCAGCTGAAAACTTAGAGCTCATAACAATGCCTCCAATAAGTCCAAGTGAAGGCCTGGAGCCCATGACAATGTCTCATGCTGGCCTGTTTCACAGAGCTGGCCTTGGAAGGCACAAAGGTCAGTGGTGGAAGCTAGAAAGTCTATGCCAGTGGGATAGGTCAGTGGTGGAAGCTAGAGACTGTGCTAGCTGGCTGAGCAGGATCTGAACTGGAGTCAGGAAGTGATGCTCAAAGTAAGATCCAGAGCTGCCCTAAAAGATATCACAGCCATCCTCAGCAACAGTGAGGTCCTGAGTTCCTCGGACGATGAAAACAGCCAAGTTCATCAGGAAACCAGCATGAAAAGCTCTTCTAAGGGACCCAACAGATTCTTACAACTCCCAAAAGGCCTTCAAACAGCTTCTACCAGCTCCCAACAGCCTCTAAACGTTCTCTCCAGTTCTGCCTCTTCTGCTGCTGCAACAATCCTCAGATGGGCCTCCCACCCAGCACCATGCTGATTCAGTTCAGTTGGGTGTTACAAGAGGACCACCAGTTGTCAATCCACCACAGACAATGTTGTCTAACAAATGTGGCCCATGCAAGGGAAGATTTCAGAGAGAAAAGGAGTATGTTTCCACCCCATGACTAGAAGAAAAAGAAAATACCCCATCAGAAATAGAGAGAGCAAATGTTTTATATGGGTATGATGATTCATATTTTTGTTGCTATAGCAGAATACCCAAGACTGGGTGACTTAATAAGAAATACAAGTGTATTTTGGCTCATGATACAGAAATCTGGGAAGACCAAGAGTGTGGCACGGGCACTGGTTTAGCTTCTGGCGATGGCCTGGTGCTGTATCGTACCATGACGGAAAGGCAGAAGGGCAGGAGTGGGAGAAACAAAGCAAATGGCTGACAGCCCCTTCTCTATAACTCACCCCACCCCATAAGAATTCACCTACGACAAGAAAAGCAGTAGTCCCTCTTAATGACCTGTTACTTCCTATATCCTCACCTCCCAAAACCAGCATACTGACAACAGGTTTCACCCTGAGTTTCAAAGGAGACAAACCACGTTCAGAACACAGCAGTGTGTCAGTATAGAAAAACTGTTCCTTAAGATGCCTTTCCATTTGGCTCTCACATACTGTTCGGCCAAACGTTTGAGCAGAGCAGGGCTGTAACTCCACATGTCAGCCCCAGCCAGCCAGTCCATCAACTTCTAGTTTTACTCTGAACATCACCATACAGAGGCTGGGCCTCCCTGTTGTGGACGAGTACAGACAGTTCTTTCTCAGAGTTGAATTTATGTTGTCCAAGCTCAAAGAAATAAACTTGTAAAGCCAAGAGCAGTTTACTAAAATTTATAGTCCTGAATGTACGTTTTACAAGGATACTCCCACTGGCAAACTCCCTAGTCATTACCTGTAGGCAGATGTAGGAAGGAAGACAAAATGCAAGCATTACTTAGTAAAACTAAATCAGGGTTAGGCTCATTTGCTGGGTCGCCCAAATATTTAAGTTTAGAGCTAAGCATGTATCTCAATAGAAAAAGGTAAATTTGCTGTTAGAACCATTACCATGTGCACAGGACATTGTCACTTTTTTTTTGTTTTTTGCCTGAATATCTCCTCTTGAGTACTGGAAAGAGTCGTGATGGGCCATTAGTACACAAGTCCCAGGCATCTCTGCTCCACTTCTTAGCTGTCATATGTCCTTTAATTAGTTACTTAGCTTCCTTTAGCTAAAGCATATCTCAGGGACTTAAGTGAGCTAATGGATGTGGAACATTTCATAAAATGCCTGGCATATGGTAGGAGAGCAACGAGGATTAATTTTCTCCCCACCTTTATCTTTTCTGTTTCTGTTGCTGACTCCCTCGCAGTTGAAAGCAAGGTAGAGTTACACAGTTCACCGGAAGGAAATGGCTATTTTTTAGAGTACTCACTACACTATGTTCTAGGCATGACACTTGCAAAATTTGTTTAACAGCAACTCTGTGATAAGTGCCATACCTATTCTTACGTTAGGGGTAAGAAAACAGAGACCCCATGGTTAGCTAATTTACCTGTCTGGAAAATGGTGTAGTTGAAATTGAAATCTATGTAGTCTGACTCCAAAAATATGTTTGTAGCTGATACCCTAGGGTCTACACTGTCACTCAAGTGTGACCTGCATGTGAAACCTTTGTTTATCATCAGATGGACTTTATATACCTGGATCAGCTCATGAGGTGTGGATTTAATTCTCAGAGGACTTCTTCATTCCCACATTTCTGAGTTCTAGGTGGGAACATATTAGCGTCACTTGAATTCTTAGGCATTTGTATTTGCTTAAAGATAGAAAAATATGGTGCTTTTGCCCACAATGAAACAAAAACTCTATTCCCCTATTCAGAAAAATTACTTTGAAAAATTTATCCTGATATACAATCATATCTTAATAAGTATTTATTTTGTTCTTTAACACATTTTAAATTACATGATAATAGCTACCTTTTAAAAGCTGGAGTTATGTCTTCTGATCCATGCTTGGGAGCTCGTTGCCAACATGAGATTTTAATGAAGCATTATTATATAAATCATAGCAATGAGATTTTATATTCTTTAAGTATATGACTTGTTAAATTTTTATGTCATTAAACCTCACCTTCATATACCTCTGAAAAAATGTGTCTATATCCTACAGCTAAACTACCAGAACATGACTCTAGAACAAACCAATCGCTACGTATTTCATCAGTTGTATGTTTGAATATTTTCTCTATAGTATCTCTCACTCTTATAGCGGGATAATGGAAAATAGGAGTAACAGATACTTTAAATCCACAAATGTGCTAAATCTCGTTTGAGTAAGTGCTTTCAGCCTTCCCTTGCCCATTTACACCCTTTTATTGTCCTGCCCATCCTCTAATGAGATATTTCATGAGATGTAAAAATACCAACACATAGAGAGAGAGTGCAGCTATGGGGAAGTGAAGAGAGCCATTTACCTGCAGAGGCAAATGACTCTGGAGCAAGTAGAGCTGACTAGGATTAGTAAGAGGACTTTTTGTGAATGCTAGTTATTTATGACTCTAACATTTGTATTTATTAGCTTGGAGTCATAGAGAAAATTACATGGCAGCTAATAAAGTTTTAAAAGATTCCAGTGGAACACAGTTATCACTTCAAAAGGCTCCCAGGGTGATGTGTTTTGAAACGTCTCAGCCCTACTAGGGAGCCAGAAGGCTTCCCGGAGATTTGCCGTTCTTGAACCTCTCTGAGTTTATTTTGAGTTCAGGGTTGATTTACTTACAGTTGTCTGTACTTTAAATCATTGGGAACATTCTAGAAATACACAACTGGGTGCCTCACTTTACAATCTGAACAGAACATTGCGGCATTTTAGAAAAACTTCAAGCAAAAGAAAACCATAATTTTCAGTTCACTTCAACCAGTCTTTTTTCTCCGGCCTAATATGGGTATAAAATGGATCTGGCATTAGTGTTCTCCTGTTGCTGCAGCTTGCCAGAATATTTAGACCCATGTAGGATGAATCCTTTATTACACTAAATATAAAAAGATGTAATATTCTAAGCTACTCATTGCATTCTTCCTAACGTTCCTTACACTCAAAAACGTATCTTTAATGTGTTCTAAGTATTTGAATTTATTTTTGAAGTGACAGATTTCTGCTTTGAATTGTTGCTCTTTCAAAGTTCTTTGTGCATATTTGTGAGGTTATGAGCTGGATGCATAAATTCTGATCACTTTCACTCTGGAAGACAACACACTCTTTTCCTGAGTTTCTCAACATTGTTCTATAGCCTTTATGCATAAGGCAGGAGTCGGAACCCTACAAATAGAGCTTTTCATAGTGCTGAGCTCCAGCATATATTCCTGTTCTGGAAGACAATGGGGATTTTTATACTATGTGGAAGGCTTAGCTAAGTGATGCTATGATTTTAAAGATATTCAGTATCCTCAGTATTTGACACTTATGGTGAACCCAGAATATAGCTGTTAGGGTAGCATTCTTTACTGTTCATAAGATTTACATATGGCCAGGGAGTAGTGGCACATGCCCATAATTCCAGCACTCAGGAGGCTGAGGCAGGAGGGTTGCTGAGAGTTCGAAGCCAGCCTGGGCTACATAAGTGAGTTCAAGGCCAGCCTGAACTACACAGTGACATCATGTCTCAAGAAAAAAAAAAAAGATTTACATAAAGCTTTTTGAGCCTGTAATGAAATTGGCAAAGATTGAGAGTGTTATTAATCCTACCCTGTAATGTGGAAAGTAATTGAAAATTTCTGTTGACTGAGAAAAGAGAAAAATTTAGACTTTGTGAATAGATATTGGCATTGTAAGACAGAAAATCTCTCCATTCTAGATATCTCTATTCATGAAATTAATTTTCCAATATGTATCTCAATACATAAAAGGTAGAGAGTGAATCCCCCTAAGGGGTCAGATTATATAGACAGCGTTGTACACACTAGACTCATAAGAGGGTGGCACAGTTCTTGAACACCAGAGAGAGAGGCTTCCTTGGCCAAGCATCTGAGCACCCAATATATGCTAAGACAGCAAGTTTCCCACAATAATTTGTGGAAGGGTATCAGGGAGGGAAAATATATTAGTTCAGATGGTTCCTCAACTAATTTACTTTAAAACCTGGCTTACACAGTTTTCTGCTCTTTAACTCATTCTTAGTCTTATGACCATTTCATGGAAAATTGTATTTGATTCATTAATATTTAGTCTAGGTACATTTCAATTACCTCTTCTTTTTTCTTTTTTAAAAATTAACCTTATATAGCGATCAAGAAACAGAGGGCTACACATACATCCCAGAGTCTTCCTTTGCTTTTATCTGCATAAGCTATAATAATTTTAGTTGTCTTAAGTGGATATGTATGTACTTACTTAGCTGGTATTCTTTCATCGGTTAAGTACTTTAAGTCCTATGTGTTGTGCTTCCTGCTTTTTCGAAACTCATTTCCTTTAAATCGGTAGTTTTAAAAGTCATTGTGTCAATTATTTCAGAATGAGCCAAATCACTTTACAACATTCCTCATAAGATGATGGGGAAAAATCACAATGAATAACTGGGCACATCACTTAAATTCATATCTGTGTTTGTCTACAATAAACACAAATGTTAATTACAATTACAGATAAATTCACTTAAAATGTAAATATTTTTATGTTACTTTTTAAATTAAGAAGAGGTAGCTTATGTAAAGAATAAAAAGAACTGATTCCATATTTTACACATTATTTGGGGGAAAATGTGTTTTATATTTAGGGTTGGTTATGTAATATCAAAAAGTCTATTAGAACTATTAGGCAAATGATATGAATGCATTTCAGTAATAATTATCAGTTTTTGATGTTATATCACTTGATTTTTTACAAGCTGATGTCTGCAGTAAACCTGATGCTTTAGATTATTTTTATTTTAGAAGTAGTATGACATCAAAAATATTGAATTTTTGTGATTAAAAAATTTTAAAACATAGACCAAGGTCACACATTAAAACTATTTCTTATTCTCCACAAATATCTATTTAAAGTTAGTAAATTGTATACTTAAACGGCTCACAGAATTCTACTGGGAACTAAGATGGACCATAATTTTCATCTGACTGAATGTGAATATAAGAGGAACTGTCCAACGTCCCTCTTTGGGAAGTGTACACATGATTCAAAGTGGGGATGCTCTACAGTGGTCACTTGGCTAATATCCCTACATTCTAACATTATCAGAAAGCCACATATGTAACAAATTAGGTGGAAGCACTGCTACCACAAACAAATTCCGTAATGTCCTTTTCACATATCACTCAGTGGTCCTGATAAGCAAACGTGTTTTCTCCATGTGAGGATTAAAAGAATGAAGTCCTTTTCACCTTGGAATTCTGCCATCCTCTGGAATCACAAGGTCCTCGGCCTCTAACAAGGACCAGTGGTAAAAAGCATAGTAAGCACAGAGGAAAACTTGGTGTAGACAGAGCACTGGATCCTATCAAATTCCATTGCGCGGAATATGAGCACATGACTTCACTGCAAAGGAATCTGCGCGATGCAGCAGTGCTGCACACCAGGAAGAAGGCAGGAGCTCGGGCACTTCTCCACTCATGTTATACAGGCTCCTTCAAAGGAGGAAGCTAACCTACTTGGGGCTGCTCTCTAGAGCTAGCTTTGCCACTGAGGGATTGTGAAAAATTTAACAGCTTCTAACTTCCTTGCTTTGGGGATTATTTGATTTCACAGCTCACAAGATGTTTTTTTCCATAATTTTTACCAATGCATGTGGATTATCCAGATTAATTGGGTTCATTTTGGAAGATTTATACATGCACATAACAAACTTTAATCACTCCCTTAACCCAACCCTTTCTACTTGTTTCACATGTTGCAGGGGGGTGTTTAATTTGCATAAAAGCTTTTGATCACATTTTTGCCATATTACCCACTCTTACATTCCCTCTCCCTCCTTCCTTCTTTCTCTTGCATAATAATAATCTTGCTTCTACTTTTTTTTATCAGATTTCACATATTATGGAGAACATGCGGTGTTTGTCTTTCGGAGTCTGGTTTACCTCATTGAACTTGATAACGTTCAGATCCATCTATTTTTCTGCAAATAACAAAATGTCATTCTTATTTTGGCTGAATAATACTCCAAAAAACAAGTATTAAATAAACACAAAAAAAATATCACTGCAAATTGTAACCAGTGTAGGCTCCAAGAGAGCTTGGTCTGTGCTTCTCAGGCACTAAGAACAGTATTTGGTGCGTACTAAGTATTCAGCAATAATTGATGAGTAAATGCATGCCTATGTACACAAAAATATCAAAAAGGGAAAAGATATGCTCTTGAAGAATATACCAGGGCAATTTAAATTAGTTTGTTGACCAAGGAAAGTTTTTCTGAGGAAATAATACTAACATTGAATCTTGAAGGATGGTAAGAGTTAGGAAAGAGAAGAGGTGCATGAGGGGCAGAATTTTTCAGTCCGAGGAAACAACATTTTCAAACAATCTGTATGAGGAAGAGAGGGACACATTTAAAGAACTAGAAGACCAGAGTTGCAGGAACCCAGTGAGGATAAGAGGGAATGGTAGATACAAAGCTAGAAAAATAAGGCAAGGACTACACCAAGCAACCTGCATCCACAATGGAAATGCAGTGGAAAGTACACTGAAGAAAACTTGCTGAATTGTATCTTTGTTTAGAAACATCTCACTAGGTTTCTGCGAATAAACAGAGTAGGAATACAAGTGGAGAGACAGGAAACTATTGCAGATGATCCAAATAAGACAACTAGACCGGTGTAGTAGTTTACAAGAACGTGGAAGTTCAGCAGATGGGTTTGAAATACGTTGTGCGAAGACATTGGACATGTGCAGCAATAAAGTGCTCTGGCTCTATACCACATTTTTTTTTTATTTTAAAAGTAAAGGCACAAAAACATATTAACAAACAGACACCAATTAGCATAAAAATAGTACAATCAAAACTGATCTACAGACAAGGTGACATGGACTCAACAGTGGTTGTTGCTTTACCTATTGATATCTTCGAAGTGTATATATATGAACCCAGATACAGACATGCAAAATTGGTCAGAAAATCAAGCCTCTCAACAACAGAAAAACACAAAAAACAAAAAACCAAAGACAAAAAAAAAAAACCACCAATAGTTGCTGCTTTGCATATTGATATCTTCGAAGTGTGTGTTCAGGATAACACATACAGACATACAAGATTGATCAGATAACCCGTCATCAATTATTCCTTAGAATTAAGTGATATAACACAATAGTAGAACCATGTTAGCCCTCCTGCATATATGTATATTCATATATACATACATACATTTTTGTCTCTTTCTTTTCTCCTTTCCCTCGTCCCATCTGTTCTCTGTTTTTGAGCAGATTTCCTTCATGTCTCTTAGTTTATATTCCCACCCTCGGGTTCTTACACCAGTGATACAATACGTTCCCTGTACATGTATCTCTGATTTATTTCACTTATGAGTATGGACTCCAGTTTTGGCCACTTGCCTACAAAGTCCCCAAAACTGTCTTTCTTTATAGCTGAATAATATTCCATTATATTAAAATGCCACAATTTTTTAATCCAGTCTTCTGTGGATGGGCACTTGGGTTGCTTCCACATTTTAGCTATTTCAAATTGTGCTGCTATAAACATGGGTGCACATATGTCAGAGTGATATGCTGTTTTCAGATCTTCTGGGAAAATACCCAGAAGAGGAATAGCTGGTTTGAATGGAACCTCTAGACCTAGTTTGCTGAGAAATCTCCAAACGGCTCTCCACAGTGGTTGCACCAGTCTGCATTCCCACCAGCAGTGTAATAGAGTCCTTATTTCTCCACAGCCTTGCCACCATCTGTTATTGGATGACTTTTTCATACTGACCGGGCTTACTGGGGTGAGACGAAATCTCGATGTTGTTTTTATTTGCATTTCTCAAATGACTAAGGATGTGGAACATTTTCTCATATATTTATTTGCCATTTGTATTTTTTATCTGAGAAGAGTGTATTCATCTCAGATGCCCATTTCTGGATTGGGGCATTGAATTTGGACAGGTACATGTTTTTAAGTTCTTTTTATGTTCTAGATAGAAGACCTTTGTCTGAGGGACAGCCAGCTAGGATTTTTTCCCAATTTGTGGGTTTTCTTTTTACTTTGCTGGTGATTTCTTTAGATGTACAAAAACTTTTCAGTAGGATGAAGTCCCAATTATTGATTCTTTGAAGTGTTTCCCTTGCAGTTTCATTTTTGTTCATGAACTCTCTGCCTACTCCTA
>PVLD010012991.1:0-57907 GCA_004027595.1 Dinomys branickii | reverse complement strand
TTTTTTTTTTTTTTTTTTTTTTTTTTTTTCTGTTGTTGAGAGGATCAACTGTCTGACTAAATTTGCATGTCTGTATATGGGTCCATACATCTACAATTTGAAGATATCAATGGATAAAGCAACAACTACTGTTGAGGCCATATCACCTTGTCTATAGATTAGTTGTGATTGTACTATTTTCTATGATAATGGGTGTCTGTTTGTCAATATGTTTTTGTACTTTTATGTTTCTAAAATAAAAAAAAAAATAGAAACAGTTCACTATAGAGGATTAGAAAATAGGAAAAAAAAAAAAAAAGAATAATGCATTCATTGATGTTTGCCAAACTTTGCTAGCTACAGATCTGTAATAAAATAACTCTTTATTATAACCTAGCATAAACTATCATAAAGTATACTACAATTAACATTTTAAAATCATTAAAATCCTGTTATAAACTTTTAGCACAAGAACTGTATGAGATATATAAAAAGAAAACTGCTTTGACTGGGACCATGTCATAGAAGACAGAAGCATGACACAAACGTGTTTTGTCAGGGAGCCCATTTCTTCCCTTGGTAATCTAGAAATGTATAAATCTATACCTATAAATCAACACTGCACAAGTGTAATTAAATTGCCAATGGGAATTGACAAAATAATTCTAAAGACAATGAAAAAAGGAATGTAAGAGAATAGTGAGGAAAGTTTATCAAAGAGGACAAAGGCAGGGTGATTTTCCTTACTAGATCATGTATCATATAAAGTATCATATAAGTATCATATATCATATATCATATAATGTATCATATAAAGTTCTAACAATGAAAACTGGCTCATAGGAATGCAGAGCTTGACAGGTTTGACATTACATATTGAAAAAGCCAGATTAGACTCTTGTGAAAAAGCCAATAATTATCTGGTGGACTCGTGTATCTCTGTGGTGCTGGGGATCAAAATCAGCGGCTCACATGTGCTATATGTGTGTTTGACCACTGAGTCACACTCCAGTATGGTAGAGATTATCAGTGAATTTCTTTTATTTTAAGTTTTTATTATTTTTTTGGTGCCAGGAATTGAACTCAGGACCTTGTGCTTGCCAGGCAGGTGCTGTCATACCACTGAGCTATATCCCCTATCAGTGAATTTGAAGACTAAAGTTTTACTTCTCTGAAACACATCATTTGCCAAAATCATCTTTGCATAGGTTAACAATTCAAAGTAATTCTAGAACTACAAAGATACTAGGAATTTGTGATTCCCTCTGTAAACTCAGGATGAGGATGGGCTTTTCAGGTTCACTGGGAAGGAGGCTCCCGATGGAAAACATGAATTCGACCATGTGAAAATGCAATGGCTGCTTTTTGTTTGTGACAAAGGGATTGATACTCTTAAAAAAAAAAAAAACTCAATACCTTAGGTTTCAAATATCAAAAAGAAGATGATGAATGCTAACAGAAAAATGAGTTAGAAAGAAAAAGGACCTACTCAATAACATATGGGGAACTGTAGTCTTGGTAGTGGTCTCAGTGATTTATGCTGCATAACAAATTGCTCCAAATTCAGTGGCTCAAAACAACACACATCTAGTATCTCACAGTTTCTGTAAATCAGTATGCTAGGCCAGGCTCCACCACGTTCCCTGCCCAGGGTGTCACAGGCTGAGACCCAGGTGCCAGCTATGTTCATTTTCATATGTTCATTTTTCTACTGCCTAAGGAAGGACTCCACGCTCCTTCCGGCTGGAGGCTGAATCTGTTACTCTAAGACTTCATTTGGTGACCTTCCCCAGCTGCTAGCTCTGCCTCCTCTTATTCCTCCTCCTCTTCATAGTCTCTTCTTTCCCTTCCTGTTCCTTCTTCCTCTTCTCCTACTTCTTCCTCTCCTCCTCTTCCTCCACCACTTCTCTGACTTCAAGGAGTAAATTAAAAGAGCTCACCTGATTAGATAAGGCTCACCTAGGGTAATCTCCTTTTTTATTAATTTGAAGTCAACTGATTAGGGACATTAAGTAACCTGCAAAACCCTTTCACTTTTGCCTGATTCTGCCCGTTAGAAACAAGTCACACGCATTCAAGAGGAAGGTATTAGACAAAGGCACGAGCCAGGGAGGATCAGAGTGTGTGTAATCACAGAAAAGCGAATTAAAGCCTCGTGAATTGCCATTTTTGGCCTCTCGCATTGACAAAGATTTAAAAAACAAAAACAAAATCTTGAAATTTCCTAGTGTTGGTAAAGTATGGGAAAACTGGTCTTCTGATAGCCCAGTGGAGGAAGAGTCAAATAGTACAACATTCTGAGGATAATTTGGCCAAACCAGTCAAACCCTTGAAACTCTTAAGTTCTTTGACCTGGCAAACCTTCTGCTGTAAATTATCTTAATGAAAAACTTCTAGATAATGTATACAAAGACTTTACCATGTGGTTGTACACTGAAATTTTATTTCCATTGATTGATTGATTGCAGTGCTGGAAATTGAACCCAGGGCTCTGTACACGCTAGGCAAGAGCTCTAGGGCTCAGCTATACACCTAGTCCTTGAAACTTGCATAATATCAAAAATGTGAGAATATAGATGAACAAAAGTAAAAGACTGGTGAAATAAATCATGACGGATCCATGCAAGGGAAGCACCCTGCACCTTGTTGTTGAGAAGCTGGGTTCCAGTGTTGGACATTCCAGCGGGAGTCCAGCTCTCTACCCAGCTGTACGGCTGCTCATAACCACCTGAGCTTCATTACAAAGAAAAACAACAGCATCCAGGCCTTCAAGTTGTTGTGAGGATTAAATGATTTCCCTGTGCAAATAGAAGCACAAATCAGTGTTTAGCAACAGTGAGGAAGAAGATTATGCAGTGAGGTACTATCCAGCTATCAGACAACAAGCATAAAATTTTATTAAATAAATCTCTAGTTTTGTTCAAGTGGCAAGAAAATGGAATAGAAGGCCATTTCACAGACTGTTAAATTTACCCTGGGATTATAGGGGATTTTTATTTTCTTCCTTGTAGTTTTTTTTAAATTTACCATTTGTTCTATATATAACTTTATGGTGAAAATAACTAAAGTGATATTTTTTATAAGAAAAGTGAGCCTCAAATGACTGAGAATGGCCTCAGGAGTGAGGGATGAGGGATGACAGAACTGGCTTTTTTTTTTATAGTGGTTCTCAGATTGTTGGAGTTCTGGAGCCAAGAAAGAAACAACAGGGTTGCCGCATACGATTGTGCCGCCAGGTATGACATTAAAACAATACAGGCATAATTTCATACAAGAAGCAACTCATTACCCCCAGGAAGGAGGAGCCCAACTTCAGAAATACCAGGCTCTGCTACTGAGCAGGTGTGAGAAATTCATTACACTCTTAGTTTTCTCTTGGATAGCAAAATAAAGAAAGCTTTGACTGTGGACAGACGAGGAGCCAGTGGATGGAGTCTGGTGGTGAGGTGGGGAGGCAGGCAGTGAGCAGGAGCTGCAGAGACCACCAGGTGGGCACCGTGGTGGGCCTGGGCACTGCCCTCGGCCCCAGGACTAAGTCATCACACTTTCACGGCAGCAAAGTGTGGAGATGTCCAGGCCATGTGTGAGCTAATGGAGATTCCTCAAAATCCTTGTCCAAGCACAGAAAACATAGCTATGAACAAGGCAGGCATAGTTTCAGCCGTGGGTCAGGGAGGACACAGATCTGTGATGTGTGTCTTTCACCAGCTCCTTGAGGCCAGAGCTGGGTTTCGCCCTCCACCCCCGTATCCTGCACAGCCGGTAGAGAATGCAGGCTGTGGATACAGCTCCTGGGCCACAAAGCCTTTGGCACCTGGAAGCCAAAGGCAGCAGACAGAAAGCCAACAGCCCCTGGGACCTGAGCGGCTCTGTTGGGGACCTCAGAGCTCCTCGGGAGCAGAGAAAGTTCCAGGGTGCATTTCCACCCGTGTATGTATTGGAAAGATGAAATAAGACTTTGACATCCATGTGTGGATCTCAAACTTAATTCAGCACTACAAAGGCTAGCAAGATGTAAGGCTGATTTGATAATGTACCCAGATTCTTTGCTATTAATCCCATGAATCATACACCTCTCCTCTGAGAGCCAAAAAAGATGAATATTTTAGCACAAGTGAAGTATCAGAAGAGTAAAGGCTCCTAATTGAGAAAAAGGTTTTAAACTCAAGGTGGCTTTTTCCCTTCACTCACCCACATTTATATGCACATTACATTTAACTCAGGAAAATGACCTTGCTGGACAGAGGTCTCCCTTTAGCTGCTGTCACTAGAGATAAGGAGCACAGGAACTTGGGGGCATATGTGCTACTGTGCCTCAAGGTGTAGCAGGAAAATCAGCAAAACCACACCGCACAACGGTGGACAGCACCAAACCAACTCAGCACATCTTTTTCTCAATTACAATGGCTCTCAGCACTTCAGCTGAGGTTCTTGGTGTAAATGCTCAGCTTCTAAAGTCAAAACTGTGGAGTCCTCCGACCTGTAATTATCACATGCAGCAGGGGGAAGTGGGGGGAAATCCCCTATTTTCCCAAGCAGGTGGATAATGGCTGTGCCTTTAAAACTCCTTTTATGAGATTTTTATCTTTCTCCTAAGGAGTAAATTTCTATTTCTAGAAACCTACTATTGCCTTTTTAAATGTAAGATTTGTTTCTTTGTGACTCTGGGGATTGAATCTGAGGTCTTTGTACTACATCCCCAGCCCTTTTTATTTTTATATTTTGAAACAGGGTCTCACTTAATTGCTAAGTTGCCCAAGCTGGGCTCAAGCTTATGATCCTCCTGTTTCAGCCTCCAAGAGTGCACCACCATACCCAGCTGAATGTAAGCCTTTGAGGGCAAGTACCATGCCTATATTCCTGGGCCTAAAAGAGGCCTACACACAATCACTGCTCAATAAATGGCTGTTCAATGCCGGTCATGGCGGCGCACATCTGTAATCCCAGCACCTGGAAGGCTGAGGCAGGAGGATCACTGTGCACTGAAGGCCAGCCTGGGCTGCATAATGAGTACAAAGCCAGGCTGAACTACAGAGTGAAATGCTGTATCAAAAAAAGGCTGTTCAATTAATAGCATCCAGGTGTTCTACTGGGTGCTTTCTACATAGGTGGCAGACAGCTTTCAAGGTGGCCCACAACAATAATCCTTTCATCTTCTTATTTTTGTCTAGGTAATCATCACCTACAGATTAATGTGACCAGAGAATTTAGCAATTATGATGGCAATCAATACTAAGTTCATGTTATAAAATACTGCAGTCTCTGTCTCTGTCTGTCTGTCTCTTTCTGTCTTTCCACAGCCTTGGCCACTACTTTGAATTCAGGCTAATGAACTGGTATAAATGCTCAGTTTTTACACCAGAAAAAACCCTCAAACCAGCACTGCTCCACCAAGCTACTCTATGACTCCTGACTCTCAAAAAAACAGGGTAAGATAATAAATGTTTCAAACTGCTACCTTTGGGAGTCATTTGTTACGCAGCACTAGGAAACCAATGCAAGATAATTCCACACGAGCCTCATTGAAACCCTGTGAGGAAGGCATTTACCAAAGAAGAGTCAGAGGATCCCTGTAATTAAGGTGCTCGTGAGAAACGGCTCAGCCAAACACAGGGAAACTGGATACAGACCCAGGGTGGCACCTGCTATCTCATAGAGAACAAAACTCATCGCATTTCTCTTGCTCAAATAAGCCTACCCTTAAGCCTGTCATTGTTACCATTTGGGATTTCAACATCTGGTAATAATAAGAGTAGTGATTATTAAAAATATACCAAGGGAAGCTGTTTTCATAACCCATAAATGTTCAAGGTTTCACGGTCATGGTTTCCAAATAAAGAAATGACAACACATGGGAGGAACAGATAAGTTGAAAAGAGAATCTAAAAGTTAAAATAATGTGTGGGGGTTTTTAGTATTTAAAAAAAAAGTCCTGTTGGCAGACGTTGCTAGCAAGGTAGGTCTGTTTTCATGTGCGATATTTAGAAAGGCAGAATGTCTTGCAAAATAATTGCTCATTGAGAACACAGATGAGCTTGGAAAACATGAAGCAGGTTCTAGGGAAACCTAGAGAAACCTGGTTTCTCTGCAGCCCACACTGAAATGGGGGACGGACTCCTCAGAAGCAGGGTTGGGGCCCAATCTCCACTACCTTTCAAACACTCAGTAAAAACTAGTGCGAACCCAGCTTCCGGACAACTCTGGAGCCTCCCCACTATGCAGACACTGTGGAGCAGCGGTGGGAGCAGTGACTATGGGCCATGCAGGCGGAGAGAAGAGAACAGAGGGACCAGCAGGTTAAACCAGGCAGAGCAGAAGCTCACGTTCCCAGAGGCCATCAGTCCTGGTAAGCAAAAGTTGGACTGTGAGCCACGTGACAGCTTTTTGTAACTCCTCAGTTACATGACTGGGTTTTCTGACTATTTTACTTTTCCAAAGAGAAAATAAATGAGAGGACTTAACTTTCCTCATTCTCACAGGGTAAGGGTGTACTGTATATGGGTTTCATTGAGATTAAATTCACATACTCTGAATTTATCAGTGTAAAGCTCAAGGTTGGTTTTTTTGCATATTCTCACAGCTCTGCAGCTATAGCCACTGTCAAAGTACATAACCATTAGCAGTCCCTCCCCAATCCTCCTTCCCAATCCTAAGCAACACTTGTCTACTTTCTGTCTCTGGATCTATCTATTCTGGACATTTCAAATAAATGGCTCACATAGTGAAGTAAGTATGCTGATCTTCCACAACTGGTTTCTTTCACCTAGGATGATGTCTTCAGGGCTCATCTATGCCATACTGTGTATCTGTATGTCAGCCCTTGTTACTGAATATGTGACATGCCATATTGTTTATTAGTCGATGGGTTTGGGTTATTTCACTTTTTCAGCTGTTAGGAATAATGCTACTATGACCATTCACACACACATTTTTACAGGACCATAGTTTCATTTCTCTTGGGCAAAGGCCTAGGAGTGGAATTTCTGGGTCATAGAGTACATGTTTAATGCTTTGAGGGACCACCAGACTGCTTATGAAGACATTCTGAGGACGCTCAGCAGCAATGTATAAGGACACCAATTTTCCTACATCCTCATCAGTACTTGACTGGAGGTGACGTGAGCACTCAAACTGACTATGATGATGGTTGTACAATACTGTAAATGACCAAAATCATTGGTTTGTATGCATTAACTGGGTAGAAGGTATAGTGTGTGAATTGTTATCTCAATAAAGTTATTGCTATAACCAATCAATCAAACAAAAATTGCAAATGCCAGAGGAGCAGGAAGAAGAAATAGTTGAAAGCCAGGCAGTCTGAAAGGTTCCATGAGCAAATGCCTTGCAGTTCATTCATTCATCATTCACTGCTCATTCAGAAATTGTGCACTGAGTACTCGTATGTGCTGGGTATTATTCTAGGTGTCAGTCTACAACAGTGAGCAGAACAAAGGTCGTTCTGTGAAGAATAAAGCACAGTAAGGAAATGAGAACAAGAGGGAAGAGCTAGACATTGGCAGTCAGACAAAGACTGTCCTAGGAGGTAGCATCAAACCAAGCAGAAAGTGGAAGCAAACCATGTAGGAGACCGAAGGAAGAGCAGTCCAAACAGGAAGTGTAGAAAGTGCAAAGGCACCAGGCAGTAAAAGACCTATGCATTTGAGGACCCGTGAGAGAAGGAGACAGGTTGGAGGTCCAGGCCAAGTTGGCAGTTAAAGCCACGCAAAGAGCTTTGGGTTTTACCCCCAGCACAGTGAGTGTGTGTTGAGCAGAGATGGTGGAGTTGATTTATGTTTTAAGAGGATTAACTTAACCCCTGTGGGTGGAAGCAGGAACTTAAGAGTTAGCAGCATTTGCCAGTAGATCTGGGTCAGATTTTAAAATGAAATGTTTCTATTTATGCTTCTGTCCCCTCTGGTTGGAAATTGTAAAAGCAGAGGTTTCAAGCTAGTGACCTGATGGGCATGTTTTTCTATGTGCTTTAGTCAGCTTTACTGAGGTGAACTTACACATAGTAAAGCTTACCAGTTGTAAATGTACAATTTGGTAAACGTATACAGTGGTTACATGCACCACCTTCATGATGCAGAACACTTTTATCTCCCTAGAAAGTTCCCTCCTACTCATTTCCCATCAACCCCTTCCCTGTACCCACAGTTTGTTATATAAATGGAGTTGTATGTCTTTGATGCCTGGCTTCTAGGACAGTGTTTCTGAGGTCCAGCTACACTGTTGCAGGTATCAGTAACATGTGCTTTTATTGTGATACAATAGAATATAATAGACTGTAGCCTGTCAATTCATTTACCATTTAAACAGATGTTTGGATCATTTCAAAGCTTTGGCTGTGATAAAGTGAGCTGTTATGATCATCTGAGTACAGTTAAACATAGGCCTACAGCTAACCCATCAAGCTGGTGTGTGGTAGGACAAATCAGAATATTCAGCTTCTATTTTTGACAAAACTTCAGAGAGCTTGGGGCTGGGGATATAGCTCAGTGGCAGAGAGCCTGCCTGGCAAGCACAAGGTCCTGAGCTCAATTCCTAAAAAAAAAAAAAAAAAAAAATCAGAGAGCTGACACTAGTCCAGGAGGATGAACGAAGTTCACCACTGACCCCATAACACAATAACACACAGTAGGTTAAAAATATTTTCAACCAGTACCTGCTGATGGGTAATATGATGAATGGAATGAAAGGCTTTACATACCTTATATTTTTATAAGCTTTCAAATTTTCCTGATGAAAACTTGTCCTGTTCTATACATATTATTCCAACATCAATTGTACTACATCTTAGCAGATTCCACTTCAGATCATACTTAGTGTTGTCTTCAGTTTCTTTAGACATTCCATTGTTCTGTTTGGACTATTCCCAGGACCAATTCTACGGTCACTTCAAATGTATGGCATTAAGATCCTTGAATAAATAATACTAACTGAACAGCACTGGCCAATCTGTGAATTCATGGAATGCTAAGGAAAACCCCTTGAAATAATTTCCTTTGGCTTCTAATTTTTACTAATGTTTCTCCTCACTTCTCACCTACAATCTCATACTGCTGACCATTGTCTCAGGACATATCTAGGCAGCTGCTACAATCAAATGCAGTTTAACTCACCATTAGTTAATAGCTTTCCTTATTCGACGAACAAGCCACTTGGAAGCTACTTCTACTGCAGATTCATTTTCACTCTTTCCATCTGTGAAGAAATCCTGACATAATAAGATATTCTGTTTTAAATGTCTCACATTAGCTAATACATTTCATTTAAAATTGGTAATCTTTTGATGTGGTTCTATGCTTTTGGAATATTGTGGCGACTGCTTATCTGTTAATGTAGACATATATCATACTTTTTAGCATGCTTATGCAATGCTTTGCAATCCAATCCAATAACAGAAGAGTTCCTGTTCTATTACTTTTCACCCTGCATGTTGGCACTGCTTCACCCTCTGCCCAGTTCTGCTTCTGCTGGTTCCCTTACACATGCATAGATACTAAGCGCACACACTAATAATGTCTGTGTATTCCAGTCTCAGAGCCTGCTTCCAAGAATAGGAGGACTGCAGGAGTGGCCTAAGAAAGCAGGTGATGTGAGGGAACTTGGAAGTATTATTGTGCTTTGGCACACTTGCACTGAGGACCTCATCACTGCTCAGAGCTACAGCACAGGCACCCCTTAGCACACAACGACTGATGGTCCAGTTAAGTCTCACTTGCAGTGGATTGAGATGGTTTGCTTCTGGAAGGGAATGTATTAGACAATCAAAGAACATGGGTGAAATAATAACTGCAAAAACAAGGGCATGGGGTGACAACTGTTAAAGTCTCCTAGGATGCTTTAGGGACCTATTATAAAACACTAGGAATGATTGACAGGTGACTGAGAGCCACGGATAAAAGTTAGAAAACCTCCTTGACATTCTGCAACAAGGCCAACTTCAAGGATTTTGTCTTTAGGTACCATTTTCCTTTTAATTCACCAGTATTTTCCCTGAAGAAACCAAATGGAGCCTGGAGGAGAGCGGCAGACAGTAGAAGACACAAACTCACACAAGTAGCCCTATGGCAGCCAGCTCTCCAGTGCTGGTGTCTTCACTAGCTCGGAGGAACACAGCCTCAAGTACCTTTTGTGTAGATAGCTCCGTGGTGAATGAGTTCTTTTCTATCCCTGTGAGAAAAGCACGTTTGAAACAGCATGCATCCACATGGAATAGTATATATTTACGGTTTTGCCCCAGGGCTATGGTAACTGTCAGCATCTGTCATGACACAGCTTGCAGAGATGTGGGCCATCTGGACACCCTGAAGAATGTGGCATTGATCTTTTACATCAGTGACATTACACTGATTCAGCAGATGGACACAGAGAGGCTGGTACCTTAGAGGCCTTCACCTGACACATGCGCTTCAGAGGGTGGGAGAAGCACACAGGAACCTGCCACATCAGGAAGAGGCTTACAGGTCCAGAGGTCAGGGGCATGCCAGGACATTATATCTAGAGAAAACGTCAAATGATTGCATCTTCCACCTCCCGCCATGAAGAAGGAGGCCTAAAGCCTGAGAGGCCTCTTTGGGTTCTGGACACAGTATATTCTACACTGTCTTGGTTACTTTTTTGTTGCTGAGACAAAATACCCAGCGCCCAAAATGAAGGAAGGAAAGGTTTATTTAGCTCACAGTTTGTGGAGGTTTCAGTCCATACTTGGCTGGTTCTGAGGCAGAGTGGCACATGGCAGAGGGCAAGCGTTCATGGCAGCACAGCACAGCAAAAACAACCAGCAAAAGGGAGGAATGGCTGGCAAGCAGCCTCTTTCCCTCCTTTACATTGTAAACACCCTCCCCCCACCCAGGGGGCGTGTAGCTCTCACAGTCTCCATGCCCTCCTCTGCCACAGGCTCAGGATATATACAAATTAAGCACCTTGGCTTCCTGCTGAATCACTCAGCCAAATCTCTAGACTCCCCAAGTCCACACAATGTATCAACCATAACACACACCTAAAAATACTGGCTCAGCCTGTATAGCAGGCAACACAAAGGGCTGTCAGCTGTAAGTTTAGCTCAAAGCAGAAAAGGTTTGCAACAGTCCCAAGCTGTAGAATGGCCACTCCTAATATTTGGCTACTGTACTTTCTCAGTGCCACCAGTACTAGATGCTGCATAAAGTTTATGGCAAACTCCACTGGGAGAATCCCAACACAACCCTCTGCATCATTAAAGCAGGGCCATACAATATGAAGCAGAGATTTATGGACCTTTTAAAAAACACTCTTGGTGTCCTGCTGGGCCAGATCATAGGACAAGTGACCACACATCAGGCATTATCCATCAAAAACTAGGATCTGTCAAACCCAACAAATCACAACATCAGACAGGCAGCAACAGTTCATCTTAGGGTGAACAGATGCATCTGGGACTGAGCACAGTTACGATCTAAGGGCATAGCTAGGTGCAGAGTCTGGCAGCCTGAACCCTGTGTCCACTGCTATGCCAGCCCCTCTCCCGCAGTTCACAATGATGGCTGCAGGCAGGATCCCTTACAAACTGCTGGCTAGGGGAGGGAAAGTCTCATATGCGGTTTACAGAGGTCCTGTAAATTCAAGCTGAGAATGGAGAGCTAGCCTCACGTGACAGTAGCCTTGATGATAATGGTGAAGGGAAACCTTGGGGGCAGAGCTTTTAGAGGTGTGATTGGCCACCTGCTTTGTGTGGGCGGAGTTTACAAATTAGGTAATGACGAGGGGTGTAGTGATGAGCGGCCTACTTGGCTTCCGTGTGGCCTGGAAGAAAAAAGACTGGGGACAGGAGATATGGGACAGAGGCATGAGGTTAGATATATGGACCGGAGGAAAAGTATGAAGATTTTTGTGTATCACATGTTAACACACACCATGGAAGAGGCAGCAAAAATTAAGACAAAATTGTCCCGACCACTCCACCTCTGCTAGACTCTGTCATCAGGCAGAGTACATCAAGTGGCCATGGTGGCAGAGACAGAGGCAGAAAAGCCTAGCAGTATGGGCTCCCACTACAAAGGCTGATCTGGCTTCTGCTGTGCTGAATGAACCCCTGACCACAGTGAACCCCTCCATCCTGGCAGAACTACAATTCATCCTAACAGGGATAACTACATTCTGGGTACTGTTTACCTTTCCTTCCTGCTAGACCACAGTCAGCACCACTGTTTGAGGTTTATCCAGCATCTGATTTACCAGCACTGGACCTCAAACAACACCGCATCCAATCATGGTCCCAATTTACTTTCTGCAGTGGAGGTGCAGAAATGAGTCTATGATCACAGGACTGCCTGACTGAGTCATGCACTGTGTCACCTACACCCAGCTGCACCACTAGCCTGGAATGGTCTGCTGAGGGCCAAATGGAACCTGTAGCGTGGAGGCAGCACTTTAAGATGGGGTTCATCTTCTGGGATCCCATGTGTATCTTCAATCAAAGACCTTTGCATGGTGCTGTGACTTGGTCCTGCAGGACTGAAGGTTGTCATCTCAAAAGGGGGGAATCTTCCACCAGAGAACTCAGCAAGAATCCTACTGAGCTGTTGGCTCCAGCTGCCACCTGGACATGCTTTATACTAGGGACCCAAAGACAAGAAGGAGTCACCATCTTGGCCCAGGGAACTCTTCTGGGTGTCTTTTAGCACTCCTTGCGCAGGTGGGACAGCAGACAGGCAAGCACAATGCAGCAACCCTGGCTTGGGAAGGGGCTGGTGTCAAGGCCCAGGATCTTCAGGGACAAGGTGTCAAATAAGCCGTAACTGCAGTGGACACGTGGGCAGATGGAGGGGAATGTAGAAGGGAGGGCAAGGAGACCATGTGCACCAGCGTTGACCCCCAGGTGACTGTGGCTCTGTTAGTTTGTCCTATGGCCTTCCTCTTCTGTTTCTACCAGGAATCCTGGAGCGGCTGTTCCTGAAATTGATCTGTTGGGAGGAAAAGGGGTATTTCCAAGCAGATCAGAGGCAGCCTTCAAGAGCAGACTGTGGCGACTCCTCCTGCCTTCATTCTCCTGCTCTCTCCCTTTCTTTCCTCTTTGGACAAATACTTCCCCAACTCCTCACTGAGCAGCCACAAATATGAGCCAAATAGTGGAAACTACTGTCGCTTTTCCTGCACCACCCTGCTTTCTGGGATCCGCCGTGGTCCTCAGGGTCTGTGGTCTAGGTCACAGGGGCCTGGGAGTGGCCAACTCTGCGGGTGGGGCGTGCGTGGGGAAGCCTCTCCTTCGTTGTGTTTTGCTTTGTCATGGGTGGAGAGGCAGGCAAAGATGTTACTATATATCTCAAATTTTAACCTGGTTTCTAATAAAATACTCTTTCTGGTTTTTACTTAAGTACCCTTCCCGCTCCCCCACGTCCATGGGTCCCAATTTGAGCTCAGGCGGCTGGGGCTGAAGACGTCACGGAGATCTTGGAGGGTAGACAGAACAGGGCGGGGCGGCGTCCAGATCCCAGACTTTCCCCATCCATTGATTGAATTCTCCCCTGGAGAAGTGTAGCACAATACGGGCCTGCGCTTTCACCGCGACTAGAAAGAATGAAGCTCTGGGGTGGACTTCATGGGGACAAAGGCTCAGCGGAGCTGACCAGGACGCCAGACCTCGCGCCCCTTCGGCTTCCGGTGCACATCAGCCCAAACCTCAGCAGCAAAGCTCTGCACCGACGTTCTGCCTACCCTAGAAGCGTCTCACCTTTGCCCCACTTCTAAGCCCGGCCCTCAGCTTTCCGCTCTCCTTATTGGCTGCATGACCACCCAATGGACAGGTGGGAACGGCTAGTTCGCGTCCCCTCCTGTCTCCCGCGGTCGTTCGCGCGTCTCGCGAGAGTCTACTACCCGTGTGGCAGTGCTGCCGGGGTCGGGAGGTTGAGGTGGAGGGACCACTAGGCTGGTGGCAGCAGAGGCCATGTTCCGGGCAGCAGTTCCGGGGCGGCTCCGGCGAGCGGTGAGTACGACGGAGGCCGAGTGGGAATGTCCCGACCTCACTGGCAGACCCCGTGAGGGTCTCGCGAAGGTCACTGGCCCAGCGTGGGACGCGGGCCCCAAGGGTCGTCTTCCGGGCTCGCTCGCGGGTCAGAGGCCGCGGCACCTCCTTCTCTCCTGTCCCCGCCCACCCAGGGCTCCTTCTGGGCACCTGCGGGCGCCCGGGTCCCCCCGCTGGGTGACAAGGAGTCGGGAGGCCCGGGCAGGGTCAGAGCCTGGCCCCCGAGATCCTGGAGAGTCCATCCGCGGCCGGAAACCCACGTCCAGGATGAGGGTGGCGGGTGACCCATACTGGCTGTGCCGCCCAGCCTGCTTCTGGAGCATCAGGTTGTTGGTTAAATAGCCAGGGCGCTGTTGACGGTCTCGATGCTTTGAGGAGTGCCAGACGCCAAGTGCAGCGCAATTCTTTCTCCTCTTGGGGGGATTCACAAGACGCAAATGCTGGGGGATAAACACCAGATTCTGGTAAACTAACCGGTTACAATTCAACTACGTACATGGTGGCCTCTGCACATTTTTCTGCTTTACATTTCGGTAAGGTGAGAAACAGGACTGTCAACTTTAGGTTAATTTTTTTTTTCTGTTATTTTGCAATTCTTCCTTTTTTGGAGTAATGCAGTTTGCAGTTCACCGGTCTTTGTGGATGTTCGTAGACTTTTTTTTTTTTTTTTTAATACCCTTGTGCTTATTCCTTGTTCCATAAACAATCCTGACCGTGCTTCCTCTTAAAAGTGCAAGGCCACATTCTTCGGGTCAGAGACCTGTCTTTCCTCCAAGAGATTTTCTTTTTTCCTTGGAGAAAGTAGACATAAGCAAGTTAAGAGTCTTGTTTTGGGAAAAGTCCAGGAACCAGAGCCAGACTTGCAGGAGAATACTTGCCTCTGCAGAAGTTGGAAGGCACTCACGTTCATGGGCAGTTTACATGTTGGGTGGAATTGTGGTAGGGGAAATTTAAAACTCAGTATTTCTGTAAAATTAACACAAAAGGGAATGGTTAGTTTAAGTAACTCTTACTATCCGCACGGCTGGCCAATATTGGCAGTTTCTAAACCTTAATGGTGGCTTATCCAGAACTTTGACCTTGACTTATTTTTAAAGTTCAAAGTCAAGCTTAGTAAAAGAGGTGCTCTAAAGTCATTAGGATATTTAAAAGTTTTCATTTTAAGCAGGTAAGAAATAGTGGGAATACTTCTAAGATGGAGTTTCAAATTCACAGAAAAGCTTCAACAAGTGCAAAAAAATTCTCAAAACCCTTTCCTGAATTCCACCACCTCATAGCAGTTAGGCACATTTGCTTTCTCTTTCTACGTAATATAGACGATTGTATTATCTTTCTGAACTATTGGAGAGTATGGTGCAAACATGCCCTTTACTCCTAAAGGATTTAGAGCGTGTTTTAAGAGAACAAGGAGGTTCACTACCTCACTACGGTGTAATTAGCAAAGTCAGGAAGTTTAACAGTGATACAATGCAATTTTCTACTTAGAGACTTACAGATTTTGCTAGTTGTCTTGCTAATAATTGTTTCTAGCAATTTTTCCTGTTCTGGTCTAAGATGGTCCAGATGCCTGGCATGCAGTTTTAATGTCTCTAAGTCTTTATTGAAAAAGTTCCTCAGCCTTCCTTTGGCTTTGATAACATTGACGTTTTTGAAGCAGACAGGCCTATTTTGCAGACTGTTACCCAATTAGTTTTCGCTTCCCTGATAAGTAGACTGAGGTCCTGTATGCTTGATTGGGATGTCACAGAAGTGATGTTGCTGTTCTCAGTGTATCAGGTTAGGAGGTGTTGGTTTATCACATTACTGTGGATACACACTTTGGTCACTTAGGTTAAGTCATTTAGGGTATGAGCTCTTTACTGGGTATCTTCACTATAAAGTAATTACTCCTCCCTTTGTAATTTTTAACTCCTAGGTGGGAAAATGCATTGAGACTGTAACTTGTTTGTTGTGTGCTTTCACTGGCTGGTCTTAGCATCTGTTGGTCATTCTTGCCTGAGAAATGATTACTATGATGCAAAATGGTGATTTATGAATTCTGTCATTTCTTCTACATCTCCTAGTATTGCATTCCAATATATCATGATGGCACAAGCCTTTTAGAGATGAGCGCCCAAACTGCAACCCCAAACCCACGTATTTATCACAGAGTGCCAACTCTGCAATTAAACCTGAATACTGAGGTTTTCATTTAGAAAAAACAATTTACACATTAACATCTTTTGTCTTAAAAGAAAAACCACATGTGTGCTGTAGGTTTGCCACCATGGTACTACATGGAAGAACATCCCCTTCTTATTTATGTATTGTGGACATAGGTATCTTTATGTAACAGGTTATCACCTCAATACCTTTATTTACTTTAATGCTCAGATACCTTTATTTACTTTAATGCCCAGATTGTCGCATATTTGAGAAGTGGAAACTTACTGGCCCTTGTTTATTTATGTATTTATGATATCATAAAATCAAAGTGGCTTATCTCAAATCTCTACTTTTGAAATTTAAATACTTTTTTCTGTAGCTAACTGGTTTTATTTAGGAAGAAGATAAATGCTGGATGTGGTGGCACATACCTGTAATCCCAGCACTCAGTAGGCTGAGGCTGGAGGATCTCAGGGAGTTCAAGGCCAACCTGGGCTAGGTAGTGAATTCAGGATCAGGCTGAACTACATAGTGAGACCCTGTCTCAAATTTTTAAAAAAATGTGAATATAGTTAACACTACCAAACTTTACACTTAAAAATTATTAAGATGGTAAATTTCATAGCTTTTTAAAACAATAATTAAAAAAAAATTCAGCCATAGGCTGGTAGAATGTTATTACTGTAACAGTGTTAGTACTGTAACATCAGTTCCAGTTTGGACTGATTTGTGCCACTGAGCAGTGTCCTTCATCTTTGGAAGGAGTCCTCAACACTGTCTGTTAACAAATTGTTTTTTTTTTTTATTTCTTCTGTCTACACTACACAGCCAGAGAGCACATTAAGAGCAATTCAAAAAAAAAAAGAAAAGAGCAACACAGATGGGTAGGTGTTCACAATTAGTTAGCATCCATGAGGGGTTAGTAGTTTAGTTGGAATTATTTTATTAATGTGGTTTTAAAAAATGATTTGTTGACTGATAAGATGCCAAAAGCATTTTATGTGGAGAGAAAGCAACACCTTTAAAGGTTATTGATACTGTGTCCCTTGGTAGATGGCAGGACTGTCTATCACGTTTGAGAAGCTGTGAAACTGATGTGAAGGAACAAGTCACTTTTCAGAGTCCACTGTGCAACACTGATGAATGAGATTGAGCTGTAATTCACATGCAAATTTTAATTTCTTGTGCGAGAAGAAAGCTAGTTTTGGTGTGGTTCTAAAAGAAAATTTATTGTACAGTGAATTCAGTAAAATTGTGCTTCCTGCCAATTTGTCCTGAGAATCGTGTCTGTTAAAGTGAAATAAATTGACTGTGTTTTTAATATTATAATCAATGTTATATGACATTTCTGGTCATGATTAAAAGCTGCTATATTTCATTATTGAAGAGGTTAAAATAGTTTAAGCGCAGAAACATTTAAATACAAATTAAGTACAGAAATACATTTATTATTATAAAACGAATGTTAAAATAGGGATGGGTAACCTTGTTTATCCTTTGGAGTAGGACTTGTGAAAGTTGCATAGATTATTCTTGCTGTTTTATCTTGGGAGAGTTAGGAAATAAGAAAACCTTCCCATCTCTAGTCCCCTCTGCCTGCATCCCATGAGTTTCTGAAGATGCTTGGGTTTAAATTATCTCTGCCGCTGCAGGTTATGAGTAACTTTTAAGAGGTAAAGGAGGACGTCAGAGCCCAGCTGTTTCTCTTTGGGAGTCTGTGGTCGTTCCCTGCATGAGCGGGCAGATACAGTCCCAGGAGGAGCCCTGAGAAACTGCAAAAGCTGTGTCAAGAGTAGTTGAGGTTGAGTAAGAGGAGCCAGTGGGTTTGTTGTATTTGGACTGTACAAGACTGTTGGCTAGTTTGAAGAGGTGAATTCAGAGTTGTGCCAGTGAAAGCCCGTTTGCTCCGATGTGAGTAAAGGAGAGAAGGGAAGGTGAGGCAGTGTCACTGGTTTCTATTCTTTTTAAAGATTGGCACTGAAAGGGTGCAGAGGGGATAACTTTTTTGTTGTTGTTGTTGGTACTGGTCATTGAACCCAGGCCTTCACACTGAGGTATATCTCCAGCCCCTTTTAATCTTATTATTATTATTTTTTAATTTTTAGACAGAGTTTCTCTGAGTTGCCCAGGCTGGGCTTGATCTTGAGATCCTCCTGCCTCAGCCTTTCAGAGTACTGGGTTTACAGGCAAGTGATACTGTGCTGTGCTGCATGATAATGTCTTTAAACTCAACCCTCAAGAAGTGTGCTGTCTCAACTTTATAAAGGTATGTGGCTGGTGTGCAAGAGAAGAATGTTCACATTTTACCATTTGGAACCAAGTCTAGTCAGTAGTCTAGATACATTCTCTAAAAGGATAATGTGTATCTATTTTGGTGATTTAACAAATTTATGTACTGCTTAGGCACCCATCCTTACATGTACTTAGATGATGAAGTTGTCAGTGATGGAGGCACAGGTACTTTTCAGTTTTTTATTATTTTGGGAAAACTTCATTTAGTCACTAGGCGTTCACCATGGACCAGCTGAGTGCCAGGCACAAGGTGGGCACTGAATTTGCAGTGGAAAGCAAGACAGATCTCATCCCTGACCTGACGTGTGGTGTAAACAGACTGGAGAAGACAGACTTGAATGTATGATTTGAAGTGTGATCAGCATTGTAGGAAGGGTGAATAGGGAGAGTGTAGTGTTAGTCTTGTTCCAGGGCTGGAGAGTCTGAAGGGTATCTGTCAAAGTTTTTTGTACTTGTAAGTTCTTTAACCTGTGATTACAGTAGCAGAAAGGATGAAGAGTATTCTTCAGATTAACAGTGTCATTTTCTTTTCTGACTTTTGTCTTAAATCACCTTATCATCATTCGTATTTGTTTGTATCATGTAGGTTCTTGTTAGATACATACTTTACACTTTAAATATGGGATTCCCGGGGCTAAATTAAAAACAGAAATGAAAGCATTAGTCATAGTTGTTTGTTATTCAAAATTAAAAACAGTGATGACAATGTAAAAATCTACATGGATTCTGCCTGAAGTAATGTGGAACACACTGAAGGAACCTTGGAAATTAGGAAAAAAAATAGCCCTGCAGTAAGAAATGCAGAGCAGTAGCTCTGCCCACCTGCTTCATTTCCCAGCCTGGTAAATGAGCCTAAGGAGACTAGTTTGCCATATCCCAAAGGGGCAGGAAGCAATTAAGATGTGTTAAGCAAGGAGATAACACATTAGATTTACACCATGGAAAGAGAAACAGATTGGAAGGGAGCAGAACTGTAGGTAGAGCAGGTTGGATTGGACCTTAATGGGGTAATTTAGAACAGGGACAGTGACCTGCTGTCTTGGTTACTTTTCTCTCGTTGCTGAGACAAAATACCCAACGCCCAAAATGAAGGAAGGAAAGGTTTATTTAGTTTACAGTTTGTGGAGATTTCAGTCCGTACTTGGCTGGTTCTCAGGCAGAGTGGCACATGGCAGAGGGCAAACTGTTCAGGGCAGCAGAACACAGCAAAAACAACCAGCAAAAGGGAGGAATGGCGGCAAGCAGCCTCTCTCCTTCCCTTACATTGTAAACAGCCTCCCCCCACCCAGGGGGCGTGTAGCTCTCACCTCCATGCCCTCCTCTTCCACAGGCTCAGGATGTGTACAAAGTAAGCACCTTGGCTTCCTCCTGAGTCACTCAGCCAAACCTCTAGACTCCCCAAGTTGACAGGATGTATCAACCATAACACCTGCCTTTGCATTTGGCTGATGGAGGCAATGAATGGATTGGAAAGAGCTCTGTTTAGAAGGAAGAACTGTTAGGACTTCAGAGGTTAACTGGAGGTGAGAGTAAGAGTTAAGAAAAAAGCCAGAGATAACTCTTGGATCATGGTTTGGAGTCTGGAGGAGCAGTTTTGGAAGGAGCTAGAGGAACAGGTGAGAGATGAGTTAGGATTTTGACTTACTGAATTGGAAAGCACTTGATAAGACAGGCGGGCCAAACTCTTAGATAAGCAGGTATAGCTAACTGTAGGTCTAGCATTTGGAAGCAAGATAACAGCTGGAGACATACGCAGGTACAGCTCCTCCCCACACAGGTGACAAATGAAGGCTGCAGAAGACAGAAAGGGGTAGTCATTGCTGAGAACAAGTAGGGTAAAGCCTGAAAAGTGTTCGTAATTTTGGTGAGGGCAAAAGCTAGTAGAAAGAAGCACGAATGAAAGATAAAGAATTGGAGAAGTTGGTACCTGAAGTAGAATGTGGACTAGTGGCTTGTTAACATGGGGTTCTTTAAAACTGGGAGAGGGCTGGGGACGTAGCTCAGTGGCATAAGTGTCTGCGTGGCAAGCGCAAGGTCCTGAGTTCGACCCCCAGTACCGCAAAAAAGTAAAAAAATAAAATAAAATAAAACTGGGAGAGCATTAAACATGTTCAAGTGTGATGGGTAAGAACCAGGGGAAGGAGAGATGTTAGGGACATTATTAGTGAATGGCATTGAAGAAAGCAATCTCTGAGTAGATTTGAGAAAACCAAGAAGCCAGGTGGAGGAATCAGGCCCTGGAAGAAGGAAGGTCCCTCGGCAGTTCCGGCAGTTCCGTTGTGATAGCCGAGAGCGAAGTATTTCTGTCGGGTCTTAGGAGGGAAAGCAGGTTCCTGCCAGTGGCTTCAGTTTCTCGTTAGAGGTGAGGCTCTCTCTGATAAAGAGACAACAGACTGTGTTGAGAAACATCAGAGATACATTTGAAACAGTTGCTGGGGAGGGTGAGAATGCCAACAAGGAGGGCTCATAAGGCTGGTGACCAGGGATTTATGGGTGACTCTGGCTGCATTAATTACTTTCTTTAAAGTCTGAGAATCTGGCTCCTTTTTTTCTCCATCACTCTTGTTAAAGAGAGTCCTAAAATACAGAGAGGCAATAGGTTATATGGTAATAAAATCTTTTTGTTTCAAAGCCTTTTCAGTGATGAACTTGTACTTTTTGACTATTAGTCATAGTCAGTGCCTCTCTTCTACTTAAAATAGGATTTTAAAATTACAGAACTTTCAGAGCTGGAAAAGAGGCCTGTGAAATAAAATTTTTCTGTTTTTTTGGTCAGTGTTTTTTTGTTTGCTTGTTTTTTAAAATGCAAGAGTGTATTTGCCAAATATAGGAAGGACTTGACCCACAGATGATGATACATTGATGTGAGTTACTAATTCGGAACCCCCAACTCTGGTAGTCAGACTACCTGGCTCTACTTCCTGGCTAGATTAACTTTAAGATCCAGTTTTCTCATTTGTCAAGTCAGGATAATAGTAGCTGCATCATCAAAGTTTTTGTGAGTTTTTCATAAGATATGATCCATAAGACTACTCAGTGTAGTGTTCTATAAATGTGAGTTGATTCATTAGGTTAAAGCAAAGCTTAAGAGTGAATTCTAGCAGCACTCTGCCTGGTCCCCAGCTTATGCTGTGTGGTGGTTCCTGGGTGCATTCCTGGAACCCTTTCATGAAGGTAGTTTGAAAGCTTCTGGTCTGGTTCCTTTCTCTCGGTTTGCATAGGAGGAAATGGCTCCAGACAGAGGACTAGCACCTGCACGCTCACCGGGCTCACAGAACCATCCCTGTGGAATTACGCCGCGTAGCCATGCTAGCGGCTGTAGCCCCTATCTCTGTACAGTCCAAGAAATGGAAGGTAGAACACCAAAATAGAAGGAAACAAGGAATCGGTGGAGTGATACGCCTTTACAATAGCTGTAGGGTTTAGTCAACACTGATCGGGTAGGTGAACTGAGTGGATTCTTTTGTTATTTTTTACTCTTATAAATGTGATTTTGAGCAGTCTTTTAAAAATCGTGTGTAATCTCCCCCTGGAAGTTCTAAAAAGCTTGATAGTTCCTTAGGAGAACTACTCAATTTATTTTATGATAGAACTATAATTTTCAGCAAATATGGGCTTTCTGCCACCAAATCTTGGATTTGTTCTTCAAATGGTGATGGAAATATGATAATTTTTATGGTAAATGATGAGTGAAACATAATAAAAAATATGGTGTCTGATGTGTAGCTAATAGTTTGTTACTAGCAATTTGTATGAAATATCATTTAAATCATAAATCACACCAGTAAGTCTTTAATTACAGTCTTTTATAAGATATGTGCTCTTCTGATTAACAAAGTGTCACATAATTAATCCTATAGATATACATTTGAAAAGTAACATTAGATTATGAGGATATGAAAAAGAAAGGTATGACATTTACTTTCCAAGAACTTTCATTTCAACTCAGGAGCTGTGAATTACTACAACTTCTTTGAAGACCAGTTTGGGTCAGTCAACATCAAAAGGGTTGAAATTGTGCCTACCTTGTCATCTGGCACTTACAGGAATTTGTCATAAGAAAGGAATCTTAAGATGTGCATAAAGATTTCTACTTTAACTTGAATGACCCCCTTTCTTAATGGAAATATTTTACTTGTAAAAAAAAAAAAAAAAGGGAAATGGTATATAAATGAGTACTTCATTTGGCAGCCACAAATCAAGTTTCCTCGTGTTTCCTTGCTCCTTTTGAGTAAATGAAAAAGAGAGGAACAAGACAAATACCATCCAGTGACACCACAGTGCAATGATTGCGCCTTCTGGCATATCCTGCTATCATGTGTTTTTCTTCTCCCACCTCAGGGTTATGTCCCTGGAAGGGTTCCTACCTCCGGGAGGGTAGCCCTCAGGTTACCCAGCTGTGGGCTGTGCTCATTGGAGGTGGACTGAGTTTAGAGGCCTGAGGAGAAGGTGGGGACCAAGTGGAAGGCCAGGTAGTGCAGGAGAAGGAAGATCCCTGCCTTACTGACAGGTGGACAGAATCTGGCTTAGGGAGGAGGCAGAGCAGCCAGAGTAAAGTCTTGCCAGGTTCCAGTCAAAGAATAGGTTATTCTACAGCAGAAGGAAGTCTCATCTGTTGAGATTGAGTGCAAAGATCTAGTTATGAGGATTGTCTTCTCTCTAATAATAAAAATTGTGAGTAAACCAAATGTCCACAGAGACTGGTTAAAACAGTCCACATACAATGTGTGTTAGCTTTCCTTTGCTATGACAAAATGTCTGAGAATGTCAGCTTAAAGGAGGAAAATTTTTTTGTTTCGTGGTTTCAGGGGCTCCAGTCAATGGTTGGTTGGCTTCGTTGCTTTCAGGCAGAATATCATGGAAGAAGGGCATAGCAGGGGCCTGCTTATCTCCTGGTGGTCAGGAAGCAGAGAACAAGAGCGCGGGCCCAGGACAAAGTGTCCCTCAGAGGTAGATCCCCAGGGGCCTGCTTCAACTAGTTCCTGCCTGCAGAGTTGCCGTAACCTCCCAGTAGACCTGCCAGCTTGGGATCAAGCCTTCAACACGTGTGCTTTTGGGAGACATTTTAATCCAAACCCTAACACTACACTAATAAAAACAGTAAATAATATGAAAACATAGCAAGTGATATTTATGCTGTAGTGGGTGAAAACATTTATAAAACCTGTATATTAATTATAGAAGCAGCATTACTGTCCGGTACTTGGTTTCCTTTCATTTATATCCTCCTTGTAAGTTTGAAGCTCTGGATAAATTTCATACTGTGCTTTGTCACTCCAACTCTAGAGCTAAAGAGTTTTGCTAAATTAAGTCACATAACCATGTCATTTGATCCTCAGTGCCTCTTTTGTCATTTCCATTTTCCACAAGGATAGTTAGAAGGTTTTCCTCTGTCCTCATGCCTGTGGGGCCAGCCCTCATCTTTCACCTGATGCAGATACTGACACTTACTTCCTTTACTCCACTTGACTATCCTTCTTGGACTAGAGTCTTCAACATCCAGCATTCAGTTCCTTACTGGAGAAGCTGTTCATTCTTATAGTGATCTGTATATGAACAAGATACCTCCTGTGAAATTTTTCAGCACAGGGACTATTTCTGTTCATCTCTAAGTTCCTAGTATTTGGAATTATTCCAGATGACCATGAACTATTGGTAGTCTTAATATGAGGGTTGGTTCCAAGATATTGTATGTAGCTTTTTTCTTTATTCAGAAGTATGTTTGAACAGTTGAAACCCCATTAAATTGTTGTCTAGTGTCATAGTTTTAAGACAGATTTCCATTTTCATTTATTTTGGTATTGAATGCTTTTTGCCTGACACAGTAAGAATCAACTTTAGTAACTGATCTTGAGCCCATTATTTTTGGATATACTATACTTAGGAGGAGTCCAGTATGTAACTGAATGTAATTGATAGGATTTGACCGGTTTCTAGTTTGATAGTTAATATGTTATGAGGATTTTAAAGTTAAGTATGTAGCAGTTACTTACTGGACATAACTTAGTGGGAAAATTATTTTGAAGTATTTATTTCTTTTTCCAGTACTGGAGATTTGAACCCAGCATCTTTGAACTGAGCTATATCCTCAGCCTTTTTAAATTTTATTTTATTGTTTATTTTGAGACAGTGCTGAATTGTTCAAAATTTGCCATCTTTTTGCCTTAGCTTCCCAAAGTGCTGACAATTAGATTTTAAAAACCTGTGATTTTTTTTCCCTCTTTTTTCCTTTTCAGGCCTCATTGCTCCGATTTCAGAGTACCCTTGTAATAGCTGAACATGCGAATGACTCCTTGGCACCTATTACTTTGAACACTATCACTGCAGCCAGACGCCTTGGAGGTGAAGTGTCTTGTTTAGTAGCTGGAACCAAATGTGACAAGGTGAGAAATTTTTTAGGTCAACCATAGCAAATAGAATCTTCATCAAGAGACAGGGAAAGATGGCAGCAGAGAATTATGCTGAGGACTGTAACCCAAACTGGGCTCTAATCCTCATTAAATGGCCAGCGTCACAGTCATTACTGTGCACAAAGAAGGAGCTGAAAGGCTTGCTCGCTGAGCATTTTGTCTTCTGAAATGAGGTACAACACTTGATTTAGTTTCCCTGGCACCATCATGTGCCATCAGGCACCAAGGAGAATGATAATGTTTGATTCCCTATAGAGGTTAATAGCCAGTCTCTTTTTGTATTGATGAATATACTTGCTAATTGCTTCTAATTCCTGAAAGTGGTAAATCTGGACAAAATATCATAGGTGTTAATTTTTAATTGGTAGAAGAATTCAAATGTGAGTACTATTCTTTTCAGGTTATAGCTGGAACTAAAAGATATGCCTGTTAAGGTAGTTAATTTGGGTATTTCCGATAGATGGATACTGAGTAACTCTTCTTCTACTCACAGGTGGTGCAAGATCTCTGTAAAGTAGCAGGGGTAGCGAAAGTTCTGGTGGCTCAGCATGATGCCTACCAAGGCCTGCTTCCAGGTGAGGGTTTTCAGTGGGAGAATATAGCGTCGGAATCCTGCTTGAATACAGGAAATATTAGGAACCATCACACAGTACGTCTTATCCATGTGTTTCTCTGTCAGAGGAGCTGACGCCATTGGTTCTGGCCACACAGAAGCAGTTCAGTTACACACACATCTGTGCTGGAGCCTCTGCTTTCGGAAAGGTGAGAACCCAAGAACGTGCGGTAGCATGTGGTCTGATGCTCCACGCTGAGGCTGAGGTTTCCTTGTGCCACAAACATACAGCAGACTTTGAGTAGATGGCCACTCCTGACCCGTCCATGTAAGCAGAGTGTTTTCACTAGAATTTTTGTTTTCTTAATTTTGTCAAATTTCTGATAAAAATGCCATGTTTAGAATTTCAAGTTTTGTCACAGGGATAACTTCATTCTTTCAACATTTTGTCATAATTTATTAAAATGCCTCTTCCAGGTTTTCAAATTTTGCCTTGGAGAAACCCTCTTTAGGCTATCACTGTTAAATTATCTTGTTTAAAGACTGTTAGATTGTGTGTGTGTGTGTGTGTATGTGTGTGTGTGTATGAACATCGTTTGCATTGGTAACCAGTCTTAAGAGGGGATTAATTTGGATGATTGGTGAGTATTTAGAAAGGCCAATTCTATTTTGGGGATTTGGGAGGAGCTGTGTGGTGGTTGAAAATAACTTAGGGTAAGGGAAATGGTAATTTACGCACGTGCCTTATGATAGTCTACAGAAAGAATGTGCCTCAGATGGGCAGTGATCTGCAGGAGGTTAGCAGAGTGAGGGCTGAGGGTGCTGGGATGTGTCCGGTACGCGTGATGACCTGGTGCTTAAACAGAGGAGAGGCAGGGAGCCCGAGGGAATGAATGTGACCCACCCTGGATATTTCTTGTCTCTCAGTGGCCATGTGAGCCCCGGCTCCTTTTTCGTTTATCCCATTCTTAAGGTGTAATTTTTAGTCTTTATTTTACTTTAAAAAGTTGTACAAAAATTCCTTCTCACTAGAAAGGGTTCACGTAGCGTAGCATTGTGAAGAGCAGTGTGTGCGGGCCCACCTCAGGCTCAGCTCGCCCTTCCCACTCGGGAGGATGGCTGTCGGCATTTGTGCATTCGTTGTTTTAGGTGTCTTTCTGTGGAGCTATAAATTATGCAGCATGAATACATTTTTCCTTCTAAAATGGGATAATATAGCACAGATTGTTTTGTGACTGGCAGTTTTTACTTCAATATGTCTTCAGAATATTAGCTCATAATGTATCTGTCTTCTTCTAATGGCTGTGTAACATTCTGTATTTAGCCAGGGACAGTTAGGTTGATTCTGATTGTTTGCATTTATAAACTTTATGGCAAGGAAACATCCCTGTACATGCATCTTTGTATACATATACTAGTATTTATTTAGAATAGAGTTCTAGAGAGAAATAGGTGGGTTAAAGGCCTTGTGCTTTAAGCGTTGATCTCTGTTCAACGGCCAACACTTGAGCTGTTGTACACTAACATTTTCTTGATTAATCTAATGGGTAAAAAGATCTTTGTGACCATTCTAGCTCTGAGGTACCATTTCTGTGTTGGATGAATTAAATCAGGGGTCTCTAACCCCTGGCCAACAGACCATTACTAGTCTATGGGCTGTTAGGAAGTGGGTTACACAGCAGGAAGTGAATGGTAGGCCGGGAAGCAGGCCTTCATCTGTGTTTCCAGCTGCTAGTTTTCACTCCTGTCACTGCCTGAGCTCTTCTGTCAGATCAGCAGTGATGTTAGATTCTTACAGGAGAGGAAACCTAGCTGTAAACTGCATATGAGAATGATTCTTTGAATCCTGTGAACCCTTCCCTCAGGTATATGCAAAAATTGTCTTCCACTAAACTGGTCCCTGATGCCAGAATTGGGGCCTGGTGATTTAAACAATTTTATGAAGCTTTAAGTTTTGTGACTCAATTTACTTTCAAGATTATGAGACAAGGAAAGGGTATCTGTTGTGTCTAATTAGTCAGATTTTAATACTTTGGCCTTGATGGCTATTTTGTGACAGATGGGAATTTTGAGAATAGTGGTCACATTATACAAAGGCTGTTGCTACCCTCTTTGAATGGGTTTGGAATGAGAAAAAAAGTCCATCAGAAGAAGCTAAGTAGATCTGTAATGGTCCTTTACCCACTGTGTTAGTCCCCTTTCTATCACTGTGACAAAATACCTGAGAAAGTGAACTTAAAAAGAATGGTTTATTTTGGCTCACAGTGCAGAGATTTCAATGTATAGCGCTGGACCCTATTGCTTTGGGCCTGTGGTGAGGCAGAGTGTCGTAAATGGGGCACGTTGTAGGAGAGAGATGTCATCGCATGGTGGCCAGGAAACAGAGAGAAAGACACGGAGTTCTCACTGTCCCTTCAAGGGCACGCTTCCAGTGACCTTGCCCTAGGTCCCACCTCAGAAGTTGTACTGCTTTCAGCAGTGCAGAGAAGCTGGCAACCGGGCCTTCACCATGTGGCTTTTGGGGGACATTGGAAACTCAAACTCTGGCACCCACTATGGTTTTGAAATAACACACTTAAAATTCTGGCTAGAATTTTAAAATCTTTTATTTTTGATTTTTTTTTTAACTTACGGAAAGAACACAGTGGTGATAATTATTGCTTCTTCTTGGGAACCACGTGGTCAAGCCTATATTATGAAAAAAATTTTATCTTTTTATAAAGATACATGTATCTGTGTTGTATCTGCTCTCCTAGGGTATTTGTGTCCTCGACCAGGGCCAGAAAACACAGGAAGGAAATTGACTGAGCTTATCAACATTTTGTTAGCATCAGTGTATATAGAGGCACTTAGTGTGGCTCATATACTAGAAGTTATTTTGAAACAAAATGCATGTTAATGCCAATTGATGCAGTACAATTATACATGCATGTGGGAGGATGCAGAATAAGGAGTAATTAGAAGATCATCTTGGGAGAACCCTTAAGGAACAGAGAGTGTCTGAGGGTGGAACGGGGAGAGGAAATCAAATAATGTGGTACGAGTGGGCACTAGTTCAGGAGGTTCTATGGCATAAGCACCTCATAGAAATCAGCACAGAATTCGGCTTTTCTGTGTGTGTAATGAAAAGCAACACTTCATCTTTTAAAAAATATATTATCTAACAGAGCCTTGACTCCAGAAAATATGGGTATTTAGTCTTCACTGACCTTCTAATTTAGAGCCCTATAAAGTCATAGAACCTCAGACTAGAATTGTACAGCTTCTCTTTCCTCAGCATTATGGAGTAACTGAGAGCTGAGGAAGGTTGTGATTTTCCCAAGAATGCCAGCGAGTGAGAGAGAAGTTAGCACCAGTGGCACGTGTAGAGATGCTGCATGCACAAAGAAGCACATGCATTTATTCTGCTGCTTTTTTTTACACACAGCATGCTGGCTGCTGTTCAGGTTAGTTTTGGTCTTTTGATTGATTGATTGATTGATTGATTGATTGTCTTTTTGAGACAGGATCTTGCTGTGCAGTTCTGGCTGGCCTTAAGCTCACTCTAGCCCAGGCTGGCCTCGAACTTGCAGTAATCCTCTTGCCTCAGCCTCCCAAGCACTGGGATTACTAGCATGTGCCACCATGCCTGATTAGTTTTGGTCTTTTTATGCAACTCCAGTTTCAGCAAAAAGTGAAATATCTGCTGAAATGTTTTCTTTCATAACTGTTGGTAGATGTAGTATAATCTTTTTCAGTATTTGAGAATTTTACTACTCTTCTAAATTTTCCTATCTTACCTAAATTAAGTGACCCATAAAGTTATATTTTCAACTTGACATTTATTAAAGCAAATGTCATACCTCCTAATTCAGCATATTGAGTTAAAATAGTTTATTATTGTAAACCACATAAAATTCTTAATGTAGTTAGAGAAATGATAGGCATTCACTTAGTTTCAGACTACACACAAATCTGGGCTTGAAGTTATAAGAAGATGCATATGAATATTAAATAATTTGGATTATAGTTTCCATAGACTGTGCATTTAGAAGATGTCATTCCCGATAGTTTATAGTCATCCATCAGTGTGAATGCATGTAACTCACTGCTTGTTTTGCCTTTAGAACCTTATGCCCAGAATAGCAGCCAAACTTGATGTTGCCCCGATTTCTGACATCATTGAGATCAAGTCACCTGACACTTTTGTGAGAACTATTTACGCAGGTGAGTTCCAAAGGAAGATCATTAATCAGCATTGAATTTAGTAAAAAGTATAAATAAATCTTGGAGATAGGGTTTTAAATAGGCCATGCAATTGCTTTAAATGGACCATTTTAAAAGTTTCTGAGGAAAATCTTATTCCAGAACCACCACTGGACCATGACGTGGCATTCTCTCTGTAAAGCCCAGCGCAGAGCTTTCCTTCCTGTCTGTTGCGCAGTTTGTGGAGACTTTTCTAGTGGTCGATAAGAATTAGATTCACATCTAATACATTTTGTAAGTGGTGCCTGGAAAGCCAACACTTTTTTTCTTTTTAAATAGCATTCTCTATCTTCTTGCATCTGCTATTCCCTTTCTTTGTCATTGAGAAACTCATTTCCGTGTCTCTTTGGTGGACTGATCTTTTGCTGAGCACACCAGTCTCCAGTGGGTTGAAGAAAGCAGGGCACTCTGTTCTTTCTTACTCAAGTTACGTGTTAGAGGAGAAATATTTGATCATAGTTTAGATCACTTTTAATGTGACTGCTAATTTCTAAGAAATGTGTCACAACCTTTTCCAACCTTTGTCCATCTGAATTTGTTGTTTATGCCTTTCCTGTTTTCGTGGGTACCCTCCTTCAGCGTGCGTAGTGGCTCCATCCTCATTACGTTGTCGGAACTCACATTCTGAAGTGGCTGATTCTGTTGTATTTTAGACAGAGAAGCTTTGTGGGTAAGGTGGACCTTAGTGTTGCTGTCTGTTCCGGTTTCTTGCTTCCAGGCATGTCAGCACCTGTCCTGTTTTTAAGCCATCTGAGGTTGTACAAATACGTACATATTTCTCAACTGTAATGATCTTCTTTTCTGTCTGTGCAGTAGAGGTAGAAGACAACTGATGCATAGCTGTTTCTTGTCTTTGTGAGATAAATTCTGAGCAGGAATATGTGCAGTATTGCCTTTCAAGGTTGCTTTCTAAAAGACAGATTGTGTATTTCAGGAAATGCTTTATGTACAGTGAAGTGTGATGAGAAGGTGAAGGTGTTTTCTGTCCGAGGAACATCTTTTGAAGCCGCAGCAACAAGTGGAGGTAGTGCCAATTCAGAAAATGGTGAGTGTTCATTTGGAGCTTTTTGATTGGTTGGTTTTGTTTCTTGGGTTTTTTGATTCATAGATTGTATTAGAATAAGAGATGAGCTCAGGTTAAATTTCTAATACAGAGTATTAGAAACTCAATTAAAATGATATTCCCAGGGTTTCACAAAAATAAGAAATGATAATTATAACTTAGGTCTTCACATTATCTTTTAAGAAAAACAGGTGAGATCAGATTCAAATATATAACTCACCCTTTAAAGTATTCAATCCAGTGGTTCTCACAGTGTGCTCACAGAGCTGTTGTAACCGTCACTAAAATCGGTTTTAGAACAATTTCATCACCCAAAACAGAAACTGTTATTAGTAGTCATTTACCATGTCTCTCCCTTTGCCCTATCAGTCTTTCCTCCTTTAGTCACCGGCAGTTCACTTGGCTACATTCTGTTCCTCTATATCGGCCTGTTCAGTACATTTAAAGAACAACTCCCCTTTTTATATATCCTCTGACTAGTATCTTCCTCACTCCCTCCCCTCTGACCATCTAAGCTTCTGGTAACCATCATTCTACTGTTCACTTCTGCGATAGCAACTGTTTTAGGTTCCACGTAGGACTGAGATCATATTGTACCTGCATATTTCATGTAATGCAGTGTGCTTCAGGGTCATCAAGGTACAGAATATAAGCCTTTTGTGTGGTGGGACTGTGTTCAGTTTTGTATATGTGCCACATTTTCTTTAGCCATTCATTCGTTCATAATGAACACTTTGGTTGATTCTCTGTCTTGGCTGTGGTAAACAGTGCTACAGTAAACACGAGAATGCACATATATATCTCTTCAACATGCTGATTTGATTTCCTTTGGATGTATACCTGTTAATAGGATTGTAGGATCATATAGTAGTTCTTTTATTTTTTTAGGGTCTGTCCATTGTACTGTAATGCTATACCAGTTTACATTCCTATCAGCAATGTATAAGGGTTCATTTTTCTCCACATCTGCACCAAAAGTTGTTATCTTTTTCTTTTAGATAGTGGCCGTTTTAATAGGAGTGAAGTGATGTCGCATTGTGATTTTGATTTGCATTTCCTTGATGATGATTCACATTACAGTATCTTTGAAACTAGAATAGTTGCTCTGGTCATTTAGAGAGGGGAGAGCAAGGATCCATTAAGATTCATCTGTTTTACTGATGCTAAGACTTGTTATTCTCATCACTATTTCCTACTATAATACTTGAGTCATTCAACATAACAGAAGAATGTTATAATAGTAAATATATAGAGGGAATTCCATTTTAATGTATGTAACATCTTATTTAAACTTTGTAGAGAGATCTTTTTCTGGTTTTTACAGATGAACTCAGCATGATTTCTCAAAAGTTAAACAGCTAATGAGGCAAAGGCTGGACTCTTGCCCCCTTAAGTCTGCCATAATTTAAAAAAAATGAGCACAGAAAATTAATAGTAATTAATAACTTAAATTTCATGGAATTAGTCTTTGTGTTTCTCATAAAGTAACTGTCAGTTTAGAACTTGCTACCATAGTCATTGTTTTACTCTGTATGTCACCATATGCAGCACCAAGTTCTTCCCCAGTGGGAATATCAGAGTGGCTTGACCAGAAGCTAACGAAAAGTGATCGGCCGGAGCTGACTGGTGCTAAAGTGGTTGTTTCTGGGGGTAAGTGCAGTGTTAATTTTTTAAGAATACCATGAACTTTACAATACTGTGATTTTTTGTTTGCTTGTTTGAGGGTTTTTTTTGGTATTTTAAAGGAGCATGGACTTCTGTTCAAATGTAAAAGTTGGTAAGTTTCAAATATTGTTCCCATTTACCAATTAGGAAAATGAAATTATGAACTTTATGTTCAGATGGAGAATCAAAGTGTTCTTAAAACTCAGTTGCGCTTTCTGTTGCACATCTGAGTCACAGGCACCAGGGGGAGCATGGTACAAATCTCGTAATTTTGCCACTGGTATTTTTTCTTACTAATGAATGGCCTTCCGTGTTGTTCTGCAGAGTGTGATTGGTTCCAAATCAGAGAGAGCTAGTTGAAACCTAAGGACATTCTGTGTATAGTCCTCCCTACTTCAGTCCACTTTTAAGGACTTTTAGGGTTGTACTGTATCGGTATCTATGTATAACATTGAAAATTTCTTCCTATTTGCTATCGAAACTGTTAAAATTGCAGAAGACTTGCTTTTTTGTGTGATATACTCCTTACTTTTTAAGAAAAACCTGTTTATAGCCTGATGACTAACTTTTTGAAAAATGAGCACTGGCATGATTTTCAGTTCTTTTCAAATCAACTATCAAACAAAATAATCTTCCAAACAGACTTCTGTGTATTTGACTTATTTAATCACTTATTTTTTTTTTACTGTGTATCTGTTTCATGATGAGTTTGTTGCAAAGTTTTGGAGAAACAACAATGCAAAGGCAGATTGTTCTTGATCTTGAGTTTAGGCTATCGGGGTGACTTCCTTTCAGTTAACTTCATTCAGAGGGTATTTATTATCTATTATGTAAGAGTTTTGCTAAACACTACAGGTGTAATAGTAATATTCTAGATAGATATGGATCCTACAATAAGAGTTTTCATTCTAACGAGAAAACTTACAGTAAAGATTACACTGTTGCTTAACTAGTTAATTGCTGTAATGTTGAATGCTTTGTAGGAGAGGTGTGGGAGTATCAGAATTTAGAAAAGGTTTTATGGTGGAGGCAGTATGTTTAATATGGGAGTTGTGTAATACGAAATTTCTGTCAGATATACATACAAGCAAACTGTTTATAGAATGGAATTTATGCTCTTTATATCTTTTTTTAAAAATAAGGTCGTGGTTTGAAGAGTGGAGAGAATTTTAAATTGTTGTATGACTTGGCAGATCAACTACATGCTGCAGGTAAAGATACTTTCCTAGGAGAAAGATGTTACCTTTTTGTTGGAAATAGTTTTCTTTCTTTATGCTTAAGTCCCTTAAAGGTGCGCATTGTTTTGCTTTTTGTGTATTTCAGTTTTTCTCTCTGAAATAATTTTTCTTAGGCCTTCAAATAAATGATTCAGTGTTTACTGAGGAAAGGGTGTCATGCACAGACAGCCTAAATAGATTATAATACAGGTTTTCTCTTTGACCACAGGCCAAAGCCAAATTTGGCATGGTGGCACACTTGAGTCCCGCCTCTTAGGGACAGTGAGGTGGGAAGATACCTTGAGCATATGAGTTTGGGTCCAGCCTGGATAATATATTGAGACCCTATTTTATTTTTTATTTTTATTTCTTTATTTTTGTCTTTTTGAGGTAGGGTTTCACTAAGCAGCTCAGGCTGACCAAGCTTGAACTCACTTTGTAGCCCAGCCTGGCCTTGAACTTGGAGTTATCCTCCTGCTTCAGCTTCCTGAGTGCTGAGATTACAGGCGTGTACCACTGTACCTGGCTGAGACCTTATTTTAAAACAAAAAGGGATTCAGCCCAATTTAAAATCTGAAATTAGTGGATGTTAATACAAGGTATTTTCTTGAAAAATACACCAGTAGTTAGTATTTAGGATTCTCAATCAGTGAGAAGTTCTTAAAAAATAAATTCTCTATAAAAACTGTACTATATTGTGTCTTTATTTGCAATTATTAGTAAATGTCTTACCAGCTGAATAATAGAGCCTGAAAAACAATGGCAATTTTCCCTCTCAGTCGGTGCATCCCGAGCGGCTGTTGATGCTGGCTTCGTTCCCAATGATATGCAGGTTGGTCAGACAGGAAAAATCGTGGCACCAGTAAGTATTGCAATAAAATATGCCATACACAATTCTGTGGGGATAAGCAATGTATGTGTTTGTGAACAGTAATCGCAGTGATTTATGTCTTACTCAATGTTCGTAAGCACTTGGCCATTACCATGGTGAATGTGTCCTTGTCACAAGGTCTCTCCATGTCTTGGTCTTAAGAACAGGCTTAGCAGTTCTTAAACCTGGAATTATTTTTCAAAAAATTTAAAGTAATACAATATTTTACCAAATGAAGTTGTGTCATAACATCAAATATAAAACATACAAAGACAATATTTCATTACTGTGCTTGCGTGCATGTGGGTATGTGTGTGGTGGTGGGGACTACACCCGGGGCCTTGTGTTTGTTAGGCAAGCACTGCACTACTGAGGTACTTCCCAGTCTTTTTCTTCTTAGGTTGATTTTGTAAATTCACACTGATAACATTTTTTGCCAGAAAAATGTTTATACTTTAGAGTACAAAATTACTAAAACCATGGAACCTGTTTTAAGGAACACAGAATTTGGCAATTGGGATCTGTGAATGACAATGCTAGTTGTATGTGTTCTTGCAGACCTAGTTTCTTCCTGCCTTTTGTCTAGAAGCTTGAATTTCAGAAACTTCTGATTTGTACAGATAAATGATAATAGAATATTCCTCAGTTAAATATTTTCAAATTTACCAAAGGAGAAAAGTTTGGTTTCAAAGTGGAATCACTAACATTCAATTGCTGTTCACATTTCTTAGGTACTGTAAGTTTGTGGTGAATGTCATTTTCAGCCAGTTTAAACCTCTGTTGCATGAGGAAAGTACATTTTTTTATGTAATTGAAAATAAACTTTTTATTTCAAAACAAGATGTCATGTATAATAAAAATCATATCTTTATCTTATTCTTTAAAATAACTCACTCAAAATTTCAAAATAGCCAAATAGTTTAAGTCTTGGTATTTGTTTTGAAGTATCTGCTTGAGTCTTTTGCTCACTTTTATTTATTAATTTATTGCCCTTTTAAAATGGGTTGAGTTTGTATTGTCTCTTTCTAGGAGTCTGTATATAACCTGCATACAAATTCTTTGTCAAATATTTACTGTGAGTATTTCTTCCTGTGTTAAGAGGACTTCCCTAATTCACTTTCTCTTGATGAGCAGAATTTCTAATTTTGATAAAGTCTGATGAAGCAGTCTTTCTTCTTTCAGTTAATGCCTTTAGTGTTGTTTAGTTTATTTGTAGTCAGGTAAGATCTCAAAACTTAATGTAGGCTCTAAAACTCTTCATAAATTAAGTCAAAACACCATGAGACCTGCTTGCTTGCCACATCACTCGAGTCCCACCGTGAAAGTGGATTTATTGAGCAGATGGCATGGCATTTAATTAGGTGTGGCACACACATATTTCTTGTGGAAATCTTGCTTATCCAGTTTTATGTGAGTAGACATCTTGAGGCCAGATTTTATAAAAGATCCACCTTCTTAATAAAAAGTACTTCTACTAGAAATTCAGATACATATACTGAAGTGGCTGACAAAACTTCCATTGATGGAAAGAGAGCATTTGTGGTCATTAAATAGACCAGCAGAGTGATAGGGAGTGACTGGTGGCATCTTTCTTGTATTGGAAACAACTTTCATACAATCAGCTTTATTCACCATTATTCTTACGAGTAGAGAGCTACTGAATTTCTTCATAAGGAAAGTAAATATATTAAATGCTTTGAAATCTTTAATGTGAATCATACAACCCTCCAGAGATTCTGATTTATTAACTAGGGGTTAGGCATGGATATTTATATATTTGTACAGTGCTTGCACATGTGTGTATATTTAAAGCTCTAAAAATGTTTTTTTGGAAACTGTCAATTTTATAGAAAACTTGCAAGCACAGAATAAAAAAAAATTTGCTTTTAATGAACTTCTTGAAAGTAACTTGCTAGGACTGGGGATGTAGCTCAACAGCACAAGCGCCTGCCTGGGAAGCGCAAGGTCCTGAGTTTGATTCCCGGTACAAAAAAAAAAAAAAAAAAGAAAAGAAAACCTTAAGAAAGTAAGTTGCTCAGTTGATGCCCTGTCATCCACAAATACTGTATGTCATACAGAACATTCTCCTACATAATCACAGTAGTTTTAAAAATCAGAACATTAATGTTGATGCATAATATAGGTCCCATTCAGATTTTGCCCATTATCTCAATAATACCCATTATAGCAAAGGGATCTAGTTTAGAATCATACATTTCACATATGTCATGTGTCCTTCAAGGTTAGTGTCTCAGTTTTATTTGTACTTCTTTTAATCACTGAATGCTCTGTAATTTCTAGTATGTTATTAAATTGATCCAGGTACTTTCTTGTATACTTGGTATTTTAAAGTTCTAGATTTGCATTGATGGTTTTCAAAGTTTTTTATTTTTCTGCTGAATTTCATTATCTGTTAGTTATTACAGATACCTTTTTCTCTCCGTCCAAGAAGTACTAGCTGCTTTAAAAATCCTTGGGTACTAACTTCCAAATCTGGATCATTTCGGGACTTGTTTCTTTTTATTGTATTTCACATTTTCGAAACTCTTTCATCATGCATGTAGTACAATGGTTCTCAAATTTTGTATCTCAGGACTTCTTACTTTGAAAAGGCAGCGGGACCTCCTGCTATCGTATCTACCAATATTCACTGTGTTAGACATTAAAACTGGGAAAGTAAATACTTGTTAATTCATTTGAAAACTAATAAAATCATTATATAACATTTTAACATCGTCTAAAAGAGAAATTTAATGATAATAATAGTATTTTAAAATGTTTTTTGGGGCTGGGATTTAGCTGAGCAGCATAGCACCTGCCTGGCAACCATAAGGTCTTGAGTGCTTTCTCTGGTACCAAAAAAAAAAGTGTAAATAAAATAATAAAGTGGTGTTTTGGCTTCATAGCTGGCTGTATAAGGGACTTCTAGGTTCTTTCTTCTGCTTCCAGTGTGTTCTGTGAGATGTGATCTAATAGTTTGGCAACTGCTTAAGTTTTTAAATATTGTGGTAAAAGATGTGATCATTAGCCTCCCTCTGAGTATTCCCACTCAGTTCAAACGCATGGGTTCCGTCATTCTTGCTACTTTCCAAAGCAGTTTTGGAAGTCCTTTCTTATGAGCATCTTATTTGTGGTGTTATGGCTGCCTTGGTATTCCAAATTGATTCAAAATGTTTACTTTTCATGGTCATTTTGACTTTGAGGAAAGGCCAGAAGTCCTATGATACCAGATTCAGTGCATAAGGTGAAAGAGGGTACACCAGCATTTTACAAGCCTGTCTTCCTTGTCGATGTTACATGGCAGCAGCATTAACCACATTTTTGATCACACCTTATAAAAAATACTTATGAAGGAGATTTTCAGAACTGCTTCAGAAAGTAGTAAGAACAAAAGGTTATTGTATTATCAAGCAGAGGGAAGTATTTTGAGTAGGATTAATGGCAGTTTGTCTTTCACTGTAATACACTTTTTGGTACTGGGAATCAAACTCAGCACCTCACACTTGCCAGGCAGGCATTGCACCACTGAGCTATATACCCAGCCCCTGTAATAAATGTTTTTAATTTAAACATTGGCCATATATTTTGATCATACCCTGTATATTGTTTGGATTGGAGAGTATGAAGAAAATCTAGTATTACATAGATAGTTGCAAAAGAAAAGAGTATTAAATAGTAGTTTTTTCAGATAATTGTGCATATTTCTAACACTACACTCAAACTTGACATACAGTAGTTTTCTTACAGTTTATTTGCTGCTTTGTACAATCTGAAACCATTTCAGTGAACTTTTCCAACTCTGACATAAAAATCCATCGGTCTGTATTACATTTTGAGTGGTTCTTTTACTGTTATGTGACATCATATACTGTTCACTTAGAAAATGATGATGTACTGAATTATGCAGATCTTTCAGATGTGGACACAGTCATCATTATCAAAAGACCACATTCATTAGTATCACCACTCACCTCATTAGAAGAATCTTTAGAGCTTGTAATTACAGAGAAAAGATATTTAGAAATATAATTATCACTTTTTTAAAGCTCGAATTTTGACCTTGACAATGAATATATTAGTGGTTTTAGTACTGCCCTCACAGGGTAGATGAGAAGTAACAAAAGGGAATGCGTGGACATACAAACATCTTACTAGCCTTCAGACACGGTGTTTTGGGTGGCCTCTGATCAGGTAGCTACTGAACCAGGAGGACCCTTAATAAATCAATCAGTGTAGAAATTAACATTTTTGTCATCAGAAGGCTGGAAATTATCGTATGAGTTGAAGATATAAACTGCCTCACAATTTGTGTGTTTAGTGGTGCTGATCAGAAATGGTTGCTTTATTTAGTTACAAGTTCCAACTATGCTTGTCCGTTTTTCTACATAAAATTCAGAGACACTCTCATGTCTGAAAAATGAGAAAAAAAAGGAAAGGCACAACTTGTTCAAACTGTTTTTTATGGTCTGAGCCACTTGTTGTGCTTGGGCTCTGAGGCTTTCAGAGCTGGTGGAGTTACGTAATGATCTTTTCTCCCAGAGCTAGTTACGCCAGACTACTGTGGGTCTAGGAGATGATTTTTCCATCTTTCTGTTGTTCTCAAATTATTAGCAGTCTTATTTTCCCTTCTAATCTGGCAATGGCTTGGTCACTAATTTTATTAGAATTTTAAGTAAATAAATAGGCTTTGAGGATCAAGGGTGTCTAAGATGCTTGACAGTTACATGTCAGATTGATCAAGTGACTCTGTGTAAGGTTATTGGCAAAACTTTTTAAAAAAACACTTTAAGACTTCTGGCACTATCTGGGCAATGGCACATGCCTGTCATACTACCACTTGGGAGGCTGAGGTGGGAGGAACACTGAGTTCAAGGCCAGCCTACATAGTAAGATCCTGTCACACAAAAAAAGCTTGCCCTAGAGACAAACCAGAGAGGTATAGGGCTTGTCTGTTACAAAAATCATGAATAAATAATAAAAGGACTAAAGAGGAAAATTGGAAGACTATTTAAATGTGAGATTATCTTTTTACTATCCATCCCACCTTATGGTAGTGGGGATTGAATTCAGGGTCTTTGCCTTGAGTTGTATCCCAAAGCTCTTTTATTTTTAACTTTGAAACGGTCTTGCTACGTTCTTCAGACTTGAGCTTGGAATCCTCCTGCCTCCACCTCCTAGAATGCTGGGATTATAGGCACCTAGCTAGCTTTAATTTTTTTTTTAAAAGTCCTACTCATTTTCCTCAGAGATGGGATTATTTCAGAAGAAGTGCTTTCTGAATGTCCATCATCAAGAAATCAAATAATAACCCATTTGCAGGGCAGGGAAAGGAGCCCTTCTACTTTGTTGGTGGGAAAATCTGTTTGACCCACCATTCCACTTCTAGGTGTCTTCCCCAGAGAGCTAAAGACTTCACAGTACTGTCATCCACGGCCTGTGTTCATAGCAGCATAATTCACAGTAGCTGAATCTTGGAGGTGGCCTGTCTGTCTGTCAAAGAATGAATGAATAAAGAAAATGTGTTTACACACAGTGGAGCACCGCTGTGCCATGTAGAAGGGTAAACTTGAGTTGTTTGTAGGAAAGTGCATGTACCCGAGACTAAGGCGTTAGGTGAAATAAGTCAGACACACAGGGTTTGTGAGAAACACAAAGTATAAATAAATCAAAGAACCAAATAAAAGATAAGTAATAGGAAACTGAAGGTACATCTTTTGCACATGAAAAAGGGACCAAGAAATGGAGGGAGGGGCAAGGAAGGGACACACAAAGGATTAAGAAGTGTTATGTGCATGTGTTTTTAGGGGGATTAATGGCAGTATTTCTTCTACTGTTACAAAATTTTAAAAATTCAAACATTCAGCATATTTTCCCATCACACTTCATATAAATATCTAGGAATGTAATTGATATTTACACATTGTTCTTGTTTTCTGGAGATCCTCTTAGATGTTACATGGATACAGTCATGTCTTCTGAGAATAATGAAATTTTGTTTCATCTTTTTAATTTTTTTTTCCTTGTGTTAGCGGTGGCACCCTAGATATTGTTTAATGGAGTCGGTGACGATAAACATCTTTGTATGTTTTTTCGAGGAAATTCTTATGCCGTTTCATCATGGATGTGATGATGCTCGCTGTTTTTGACGATACTCTTCACCAGATTGAAAATGCCCTCACAACAAGCACTGTTACAGAATGGGCACTGGTGGCCAAGAGTCCAGACTCTCTAACTGGGATGCCTGGACCTCCTCTTAACTATATCACTTGCTTACTGTTGGACTTTGGATGATACTCTTGACCCTGCTGTACCCGTTTTCCCAGCTGTACAGTGATTATAATAATTGTTCCTATTTTATAAAGTAGTTGTAAAGATTAAATGAGTTAATAGATTTAAGACAGGATTAAATGAGGTAATATATAGAAGACACTTAAAACTTTGGCTGGCATGTTATAAATGCTGTGTTTACTGTTTTTACAGTTACAGACTTACTACTACAAATTTTTGTCTGTTATAAGTTTGTTTTTTGTTTCAAAATTGTGACAAGGCATTGAATTATTTCTTTAACTGATGTTTGACAGTTTTTGGATTTTGCTAGCACATTAGTATTTGTCAAGTCCAAGAGTTTCAGATTTATGCTATGATAAGAACTTAACTAGTGTGGCTTTTTAAAAGTTGGCATATTTGGTGGTAACTCCCTTTTATATGTATTTCTCAGTTGCCTTCTGTTTCGTTGATGGCGTTGACCTTATCTACTAACTACCCAAACATCTAAGCATGTTATAATCATTGAAGATTCTGTTACCTGATGCCAGGGCAGTGTGTTCATACACTTAACTTTCAGTAGGTATAGATTGATTACTTTGTCTATATTTTGGTTTTTTACCAACAGACCAGCTATTCATTTATAATTACCAGACCAGTAAACAGTTCGGGGTAGGATTTATCAAGACAAATTTTGTTTCTGAGTTCTCTTTTGAAAACTCATGAGTGTTGAAAAGTCTGTAAGAAAAAAATTTCTAAAGTTATTTGTATACAGCTGGGACTGGATTTATGGGCTGCCCTCTAACTTGCTAAAAAGCTGAAGATTGACAACCTCTTTCATACTGCATTATCTAGCTTGGCTTTTAACTCCGAGAGAACAGCGTTCACAGATTGATGCTCTGTTCCTTTGGGGTTGGTATAGAAGCATTAAATTGTACTAAAATATTCATATGTGAGTGCATTTAGCTGAAAGCAATTGATGTTCTGCTCCCAAGAGGACAGAGAGAAATGCTGTATGGACCCACAGTCCAGAAAACACCCTAAGCATGCTGCTTAAAGGTAATTACATGGCCTGGATGATCAAAGCCCTTACGGGGAGAGTTATAAGAACAAAGGAGAAGTGGTAGAGTTTATCAACTATGGTTTGGGCATGTAAGTTTTGTAGTTGTGCATTTAATTGCCAAAGATTAGAAGTTCTATTTACCTTTTGGTTTGTTTTTGAAGCTAATTTTTATTAGGCTGATTTCATTAAACATGTATTCCAGAGAACTAATATCAATAAAGTTATTTCTTACCATTTTTTATATAAAATTAGACTTTAAGTTTCAGAGACCATTGAATTCGTTTTTATGTATATACCATAATTGCTTAAAAGCATGTTACAGATATGAAAAATTGACATATCTGGTAGGTAGTCAGTCTTAACAGCTGGCCTGAAAATCAATAAAGGTAGACAGCAAATCTTTGCTGTAGCTATCTTGATATAGTAACTTGAATTAAACTACTCTAAATTTCTATTCTGACAAACCAACATTGTGTAGTTTCTGTTCTTTCATATAAAAATTATTTCCTCATTCATAGTTTCAAGTATGATAAACATGCGTAGGACAGTGTACTAGATGGAAATGTTTATTCAATAGATAATTGGTCATTTACCATATATAATTCAATACTTTCTTTCAGGGCCAAAGGTAGAAGTACTAAGATGTACTAAGAACATATTAATCAGTTCGGTAACTGTGTATTAGTATTAAACAAATTTAGCTTGAAAGGAAGTTTGGGGAATGATCTTGAGGGCTGGGAGGAATGTGCTGGGTTTCCTCAGAGTGAGATTGCTTTAGAGCACCTTGAGTTAGGCTGGGGGCATAGTAAATTTATTATTTATTTAAAGGCACTACCCTTTCCACAATATTAGCTCCACTCCCATTCTTAACCACTTTAGAAGGTATTTAAAGGAGACTGTAAATTGGGCTGAATATCACAACTCAGGCTGCTTCAAAAAACCTGTATTTTAGAACAATTTTAGATTTACAGAAAAGTTATTAAAATGATGCATAGAATTTCCACAAATACCATACTTAGTTTCCTCTGTTTGCACTATTGTATGTGAGCTACTTTTTATAGTTACCAAAAACACAAGGTTATAGAGTTCCGTTTGTTACATGGAAATTGTGTGGTTTCTCTCAAGGTGATAACTTTCTCATGACTGTAACATAAATGTACTGTTTGAACTTAAGTGTACAATTTCAGTAACATTAGTTACATTCACAGTGTTGTACAACTATTACCACTGTATCCAAAGTTTTTCATCACCCGAAATAGAAATAGAAACTTTGTGTCCATTAAATAACTCACTACCTCAGCCCATGTTGCTAACCTGTTTTCTGTCTCTGTGAATTTGCTTATTGTAGCGATTTCATAAGTGGAATCATATAATGTTTGTCTTTTTATGACTGACTTATTTTATTTACTTTTTTTTTTTTTTTTCTTTGTATTGGGGATCGAACTCAGGATCTTGCTCTTGCCAGGCAGGCGCTTACTCCACCGAACTATGTCCCCAGCCCATATTTAGCTTATTTTCTGATTGTATCTATGTTATACAAGTACCAGAACTTTGTTTCTTTTTATGGCTGAGTAGTATTTCAGCAGTTCATAAGCATTCTGTTTATCCATTCATCTGTTTTTTTTTTTTTTTTTTTTTTTTTTTTTTTTTTTTTTTTTTTTTTTTTTTTTTTTTTTTTTTTTTTTTTTTTTTTTTTTTTTTTTTTTTTTTTTTTTTTTTTTTTTTTTTTTTTTTTTTTTTTTTTTTGTCTTTTGAGACAGGGTTTCACTATGCAGTCCGGGCTGGCCTCAAACTCAAACTCACAGTGATCTCCCTGCCTCGGTCTCCCCAGTGCCGGGATTATGGGCGTGTGCCACTGGGCCTGGCTTCCATTCACGTGTTGGTGGATACTTTGGTTTTATTTTCCTCTCTTGGCCATCGTGAATTATGCAGCTGTGACTATTCTTATACACATGTCTGTCTGAGCCTCTGTTGTCAGTTTTCTAGGGTGCACAGCCAGGAGTGGGTCCTTCATTAGTCCTTCTGTACAGACCTTTTTGAAGAAGCACCAAGCTTGTTGCTTTGTAATTGTTACGAAGTTGTTGCCATAGAAGTGATCTTAGTCATGTCAGATTGAATATGAAGAAAGACTGTGCAAGCAGTGGCGCAGCTCTTAGTAATTTTGGGAAAGAGGCAGCTTGGTAAGTGGAACGAAAAGTACAAGTCAGGATACTTGCATCTAGGGCCAGTTCTGTTTCCTGTGGCCTAAAGTTTTTCACTGATAAAATGGATTATATACATAGCAGCAAAAGTTCCATACAGTTCAAAATTCTTTAGAAGTATGTATAATTCAGCATATTTTGACTTGGATCAGTTAAGAAACTCAAGTTTTGATAGTCAAAACAAACTTGGTATTTGACTTGCTAAAATGCAAAGCTTTGTTACAGACTTGACTGTATATCCAAATACTTTAATGTTATATATCTACTTATTTCAGTGTGCATTAACTATCTGAATTAAGTTTGACCTGGCATATACAATGCTGTATTTGGCTTTTCATCATTTCAGGTGTACATGAAGTATATTTCTTCACAATGAAAAACATGTGAGTTAGTGTACAAGCTAATTAGGTAAATGGAAAACATTTAATTACAAAGTATAATTAAATATTAAATTTTTATTTATTTATTTTTGTAGTACTGCAGACTGAGCCCAGCACCTTTGTACTGAGCCTTGTTCATTTTTTTAAAATTTTAAGACAGGGTCTTGCTAAGTTACCCAGGCTAGGCTTCGATTTAGAATCTTCCTGCCTCAGCCTCTCAGAATGCTCAGATCAGCCTTCCAGGAATGCTGGGATTACAGGAGTGTGCCACTATCCCTGGCTTAAAATTATATTTTAATTTGAACATACTCTCTTGAGAAAACTTTTAAAGCCTATGTCATTTAAATCTCCAATTAGAAAATAGTCCTTAAAGGCCAGGGGTTGAAAGCATACTAAAAGTACTAGTAAAAGGTCACTTTTTCTGGTTTACATTTAAACTTTTGAATTGCGTATCACAGCATAGTTAATATTTGTGTTTTTAGGAAAGTTAAGTTTGTATTTGAATAACTGGGTTCCTGAAATCTTAGACACAGTGTGAGCCACATACGGACCACGGAGTAGTGGTATAAATCCCCGTCTGACTTGACTGTGTTATATATAACCAGACTACTGTGAAAAAGACATTGACTGATCCCCTATACCTCTAAAGAGAAAAGTACCTCTGGGGAGAAAGGTGGGCTGCTAAAAAGAATATGGAGGGATATTTGTCTATAGCTGAACTTTGGGTTTCAGAGCATCTTTGACCATAAAGCCTATGCTAGCTACATACGTTATCTCTCATGAGTAAGTACCATGTTTAGCTCCTGATCTGTGGTATCTGCTCATGTGAAAAACCTTCAGAGGCTCAGTGATGACTGTGGGCTTTTCTCCCAAGTAAATCTTCCGACTTGACTTCTAGGTGCTTTCCTTTAACAGTTCTTTCGGAACCAGATACTGACTTCACTGAAAGCCAGGTTAGGGCTGGGGATATAGCTCAGCAGCATAAGTGCTTGCCTGGCAAACCTGAGGTCATGAGTTCAATTCTCAGTACCAAAAAAAAGAAAAGTAAGTCAGGTTAAGAGTCTTTAACCAGAAGATGTTAGCTAGTTTTCAATACAAGATTCATAAATTCAAACAGACAAACATCATGAACAACAGAAACAGTGATTTCTGAATCCTCCTTGTGCATGTCTCCTGCATGGCTCTGCACACCGAGTCTGGCACGGGGAGAGGAGGCAGGGTGTTAGGACTGACGCAGATGCCTCTAGTAGAAGAGTACTGTAAAGCTAAAGCATGTGATTATCACCAGGATATATGATAATGTACCAGCGTGTGCAGTGTTTCTAGCAACATAGGGTAAATGCCAGTGTTAGTTAAAATCGACATTACTTTTCAAATACAGAAACGTTAGCTCTTTGTCTGAGCACATCATATTTTAGGGTATTTTCCTCTGAAATAAGTATATTTCACTTTGGTTACAACACACTTCCGGTACTGTAACCAAACCGAGTTGTCTGGGGTATAGTAGAAGAATACTTAAGTTAAAGCACTTAGCCTAAGAAATCCGCCTTCTCCAAGGTAGAGAGGTGGTTGCCAGGAGCCATGGAAATGGGGTGATGGTGGTCAAAGGGCACACAGTTTCGTTTGTGCAGGATGAATAAAGTCAGGGATCTAATGTACATAACGTTGACTGGTTGGTCATACTGAATTAATTGCTCAAAATTGGCTAAGAGAACACTCCTTGTGCGGTAAGACAGTATCGGTCTCAGCAACCCCACCCAAAGTGACTGTGAGGTGTGGCAGTCAGCTAGCTAGATTGTGGAAGTCAGTTCACAGTGTATGTGCGTATCAGTTGTCACTGCACACCTTTCATATATGTAACCTTGATTTTTCCAGTCTACCTCAATAAAACTAGGGCATGAAAGCCTGTCTTTCTCTAGGTGTGTGTATAATCTTGGACAGCTCAGCAAGCCTGCCTAAGTCTGCTTTCTATTCTGTGAAATGGGAATAATTTCCACGCTGTGGAGTTGTCCTGGTTACGTCAGATCATGCATAGAAAGGGCAGTGTGGTTGCTGGCACAATTACGCATTCATAGACAGCGCATGGAATTGTGGTGAAGGTAGCTGTTTTTGACTCCTGCTGAAACAGGAACCAGGCTCAGTACAAGGGAGAATTGGATATACTCTCTGCTTTAAACCAAGAATGTGAGTGAAATCTTCCATTCATTAAAATGCAGTTTAATCAGACTTCTGCCTGAGTTTCATAACACAGGCAGAGTGCTGTTTGAGAAAAGAGCCACAGATAGTTGTGCTCTGGGTTTTGGGGCCTCTTCCAAAAAGAAGAGTCTTAAACACATCTTGGCAAACAGAGGAAATAGTTTGGCCTTTTAAATGAGCAGCAGGATGAAATACAGCAATATTAATGCACAGGAGGCTCACAGTAATTAGAAAATATAGTTCAGTTAATCTTCACAAAGAGGCATTCATTATTTGCAATGATAAATTCATTTAACTCCTAACCTGGCATTTGTCCTGTGTGTGCGCATTATGTCTTAGCTGATGGCTGCGTAAGGTTGTGCCTCCAGCCTGTTGAGGAAGAAGCCTGAGAACATATTTGCTGTTCTCTTGGCTCTTGTGCTGTCTGAGGCAACTTGGGCTGTCCTTTCAGAGCATGTAACATTGGATCTCTCAACTCTAATAAGAACTACTTACAGGAAGTGGTTTTAAACTTTTTCTTTAGAGAATGTGTTCCTTCACGTTCCTTTCCCAGTCCCAACTTTATTTAGAATGGGATACTTGGTAGAAAAAAAAATTTAAACCTGATTTTTTTTTTTTTAGAGAAGAAGCAATATTGGCTTCATTTTTCTGCTGTGTGTGCTCCAGATCTAACACTGCACTCATATCCACATGTCCTATAAACAAAAAAGTAAATGTTTAAATCTCTCCACTCTACATTGTTTAAAATAAAGCACATCTGAAGTTTCTGTGGGCAGAATACTGTTCCAACTCCAGAAAACAGTGAGTTTCAACTTTACATGAATTTTATTTTTTAAGGTGGCCAATTTGATATATCTTGGCACCTGCATCTGGGATGTGTATCCCTGTGTGAAAATTACATAAGAGGTTTGTAAAGAAATTCATCTTGACTGCGTAGGCCAGCTCTGTCTAGGAGCTTGGACAGAAACTGTACCGTAACTCACTGATTTTCTTTGGTTTCTCATATGTATTTAAGGTTATAGATGTCTCAGTACTGTATCACTTTAGGTACATTTAACATTGTAAGATTGTGCCTTTTTTGGTGTTTTAGTTACAGGTATTTTAAAATTTCCATTTTAATTTTTTGACTCAGATACATTTCACTGATGGCTGTTACGGCTTTTGTCTAGACATCTCCCCAAAACCACGTGGTCATAGGTGGGGATTTTTCGGAGGTGGCTGGATCTAGAGTGTGTGATGCTGGGGTTGATTCATGGTGTGGTGCTAGGGTTAAGAGTGGGTAACCTGGATGACACATAAGAGACAGAACATAGCTTGTTGTTCGCTTGCTTTTGCTGCTTCCTGCCTTGAGTTCTTTCTCTTCTGCGCTGCTCCTTTGCCGTGCCACCCTGCCTTAAAGCTGACTGTAGACTGAAATCTCTACAAACTGTGAACCAAATAACCCTTTCCTCCCTTAACCTTGGGTGTTGGGTGTTTTGTCTCAGCAATGAGAAAAAGTAACTAAGACAATGGTGAATCTTTCAGAGCTTTCGGTGATATAAACAGCACGCAGCAGCTCACATGCCATAGGGTTGCCACCACTACATTAGGTACTTATTTTGAGGATTTTGGATTTTTGAGGATAGATTTTTCTAGGTTCTTTTATAGGTGTAAAGAAAAAATATATAACTGGCTAAAAAACTAGTGTTGGAGAGTTGTTTCTCAGGGTGTAAACTTATATAGTAAACAGGCGTGTTTGCCTGTCCCTCCCTCCCTCCTTGTCAGATTTGGATTTCCATCAGCTCAATGGCGTGTTCCTATTACATCCCTCAGCCTCTAATACTTGTCCACAGCTCCATCACAGTGCTGACGTTCCCCTTTGGCTCCCTCTTAGTGAGTGTACACTGACCCGGAGACGGGCTTCTCCGAAGCCAGCACCCACTTTGTGTCTGGATCGTGGTCGGGCCATGCTGTGATCAGTTAGGGTGTGTGCATCCCGATACGCAATGATGAGGCCACACCTGGCTTTGGCACTTGAAATGTGAGTAATCTAAATGGAGATTATAGTCTTAAAATTAGTTCGCCTGTTTTATTTTACCTTGATGTGACTACTAAAAATTTAAAATGGAACATGCACCTTACAGGTGCCTTCTGTTGGCGTCCCAGTGTTGACTGAAATGATACCTGCAGTGGGGCCAGCTCCCTGCAGCTCTGCACTGCTCCCCTCCTGCTGGGAAGCAGGGCTCGGGACGGCTGGCTGGGGTTCTGGAAGGACGTGAGGGCCCCTTCCAGGCACCCTGACGTTGCCCAGGCATGTACCTTTGTCATCTCGTCAGACCCAGGAGGGAGGGCAGGGGCAGGGGCAAGAGCAGGGGACTCCTGCTGCTGGACGGGGGGAGGTCTCCCTTAACGTTCTTCTTGCTCCCCAGGCCTGTCCACTGCTCGGGGGGCTGCAGGACGGGGGGCCGGAGCTCATCGCTTTCCTCACCATTGTCCTTTGGTGTGCCCTTGCTTGGCCGGTGCTGTTAAACTGTAAGCTTCTTCAGGACAGGGAGTAGGGGTTTAGTCATCTCCCATTGCCTGGAGGGTACAGCAGCAATACCAACAGCAGTAAATCAGTGCACCAACACCGCGGACTGTTCCTGTTATGGCGTGGTTAGAAAATTACAGGGGCGTCTGGCTTCCCAGCACTTCTGATCCTTACAGCCCTTTTTTATGAATCATGGTGTCTCTTACTTAAGACAAGTTCCTATACCGCCATCTGTTGGAAGTTGTTGTAATAGAACTTCAGGTCAGTAGTGACAAGACTGGTGCCTCCCTCCTTAATTGTCAGTGCACAACCTACACAGCTGTACATGGTAGTCCTGGGACCGAGCCAGTGGGATGAGGAAATCAATATTTGAACCAGTGTTACCCACGAGAGAACAGATGCTGACGATTGAAGCCTCAACAGTAGCACTGTAAGGTTGAAATTACTATTACCACAGTTTTTCAGATGAGCTAGCGGGGTCAAGAAGTTTAATAATTGGCTGTCAGCTGGCAGAGCTGGAATCAGAACCTGAGCAGGGAGGTTTCAGAGCCTGGGTCCTTAACCACGACAGCGCGGCCCTCTGGCCGCCTGGCCAGGCCGTGTCCGTCCTAGGCCAGTGTGGGGGCTCAGGATTTTTCGCACAAGCCCATGGCCATTGTGTCTCTCAGATTTTGGCCAGGGGAAGGGATTTGCGCTCTTTTCCAGTGCTTGTTCCTGGTGGGTGAGGGCTGTGCTGCTAGCTCCTCCCTGCTGGGGGCTGCGCTTCCCCAGTGGCCCCCACTGTGGCTCCTGGACCTGTTCTTGTTACTGTTCCCGCCCCGCCGGATTCCAGCCTTTGCCAAAGCCGGAGGACCGGCTCCAGGACTGCCTTTGCTTTCTGCGCGGTGTTCCTGCTTTAATCCCACTCTTTTTGAGTCCTTAATTGCTGTCCTCCCCTCCAGCGTCTTCTCTCATCTCCTCTGGCAGTTATTTTACTGATTTGGAAGGAAAGTGCCTCTGACAGGGGTCACCTTGCTGTGTTTTGAAGCTGGGACCTAAGTGCTCCATAAATTAGCACCTGCTAATTAGCATCTGTGTGTACTAATTATCATTATTATTAGTACTACTGTTGAAATACAAAAACACTTTCTAAATGTAGGCAGCATCCTGGGATATTAGTCTGCCAGTCCAGTGCTTTTGAAGGGAAGAAGAACGCCTCTCTTCCTGCCTGAGAGAAGCATCAGGCCTCAGCGGGGCAGCCCCAGTCCCTGGGCTCCTCCTAGCTTCTTGTTTTGCTGCTTTATTTTTATCCAGAGATCCAGGTTTGCGAGGCAGTAAAATAGAGTCCTGCTGGTCACATGGACCGATCAGGCTACTTATGCAGTTGGAAAGGTAGTGACGGCCTGGAGCACCTGCCCTTGGTTGGCTCTGACCCAGAATGTCATTTCTTTGGTGCAGTGATAGTTAGGTTGAGTGGGATTTGTTTTGGGGAGAGTAGCAAGTTTAAAGTAGACATTCATGTTGTGTTTATATTTACTGTCAGAGTGAATCTATACTTTTATTAGCATTTCACGATGCAAATGGAGCTTTTAAGAGTTGTGAATTTTCACGTGAACACGTCAGGAAGCCTCACTTAGAAACTATTGATCTTTTCCAGTGCTTGCTTACTAACCACCTAGAGTGGTTGGCGGTATGGTTTCTGTGTATCTAAGTAACTTGCTTTAACAATCTCCATGTGCAGATGTGTCGGCCTGCTTTTCCTGAATGTGAGCATCAGTTAGTACACATACAGCAGTACCTTGGTTCACGAACACTTTTGTTTGCAGAAAATCTGAACAGAAGCAATTGGCAAAATTTTGCTTCTGTTTAAGAACTTTGCATTGGTTGATGAACAGAAACTCAGCCAGTCTCCCCAGGATCCTAGAAGGAATGAAGTTTGTGAACAGAGGTACCACTGTACATGTGTTTTGATTTAATGACTGTTTACAGATGAAACAGTCAGAATAAATTGAATGACCTTACTGTTGTCGACTGAAGTTATCTATAACTTCAAATAGGAAATAGTTATGGTGCATAGGCAAAGAAAAGCTTGTTTGTCACTCATGAATGTCCACATGTGAGAGGTAGTCTCAGGTCAGGGCCTCACTGTCCAGGCACAAGTGGTCCTCATGGACACAACGGTTGCATTTGAGGTCATGCGGTAGCTTTGTGTCTTCACCTCTACATCATGTTTCTGTAGAGACCTTCCCACACTCAGACATGGTCTCTAAACCAAAGTGCTCTGTCTTGGTTACTTTTTTCTTGTTGCTGAGACAGAATACCCAGCACCCAAAATGAAGGAAGGAAAGGTTTATTTAGCTCACAGTTTGTGGAGGTTTTAGTCCATACTCAGCTGGCTCCAAGGCAGAGTGGCACATGGCAGAGGGCAGTAGTTTGTGGCAGCAGAAGACAGCAAAAGTGACAAGAGCAAAAGGTGGTGGTGGGGGAGCAAGCCTCCTTTCCTCCCTTATGTCATACGCTGGCTGTCTGGCCACGCCCATGCCATCCCAGTGCCCTCCTCTTGCACAGGCTCAGGATGAATACCAAAAAACGTCCTAGAGCAGGAAGGGCGTGTCCTTTTCACCCCAGGATGTGGAACTGCGGAGTCACTTAGCCAGGCCGCTAGACTCAAGTTGACACATGTGTCAACCATTAGCTATCTTGAGGCTATTGAGGATAACTGTAAAATAAGCAGAATCAGAAAATAGCTCATTTTTATGAGATTAACTGACTTTGGAGACCAGACTGTTTCCTTTTCCCTGTAACAGAGGTGCCTCGCTCTGGAAACAGTTGGACACTTTATGCCTTCAGAGAGAAGGCCAGGGATGTCCCACCAGCATGCTGGGCAGAGTGGCTGGGTTCAGACTCCCAAGGATCCTGTCTTTACATCCTTAGGTTTGGCTACTTTTCAGAGCATCCCATGGAGCTTTTAAAAAAATACCCACTGCTGGTGCTGTTCTTCCCCTGCTGACAGTTTGGGAAATAGGCCGCATGGGAGAAACTAACTTGTATATGGCCACATACACTTAAGTGCTGTGGAAACTCCTAGCATAAGGAGGTTGTGACATTATCCCAGGGTCCTGGTTGAAGTGCTCACTTACTTTTGGATGAGCTGTTGTTAAATTAGGCCCCAAGCAGTACTGAGACAGGTCCCTGCCATTGTCTTTGAAGAATCTGCCATCTAAGGAAGGCAGTGTGACCCAGCCATTTCTCATGTGAAGAAGCCTTTGCTATCAGTTCTCACAGAAGCACTGCACCCATCTGCTGCACCCCAGATGCACCTCCTGTCCAAGCCAGGGCACGTTGGGTGGATCATGTGTGGGAAAGGTTTGCAGGTGAGGCTCTAATTACACCTACTCAACAGAATGCAGCAGGGAAGCTGTTTTAATTACATACTGGTTAAGTCAGTTTTCCATGATGGTAGTGTGTTTTAATTTTCAAACATAGGTACCCTAAAATTTTTAGATAAGGAGACAGGACAGTAGTTAATCATCATTCTCTTCTTATTCCTGAGGGCAGGAAGAGGTACAGATGCCACCAGCAGTATTCACCAGAAACTGCACTGGGGGCCTTTTGTTAGGTGCTGGGCATTCTCAGCCCCTGCTTTTAAGAAGAATGTGTGTGTATGTGTGCGTGTGGGTGTGTGTAAAACCTCTTGACACTGATTCACTGACATATATTTCTGGGTTTTCTAAATATGAAGTTTAATAAATGTATCCTGTTTACCATTTTTATAGATACCCTTTTACGAGAAGGCAGACAACACAGTCAAAATCTAAATATGTTCGAGTATATGTGTTTCTATGTCTGAATACGTGTGTATTGTGAACGGGGAGAGTTGTGACATGATATCTAAGTACATGCCACAGGTGAAGAGTACTGTGTCACAGATCATTGTGATACTAATTACAAGACTGAGGCCATTGCTGTAAAATGCTTAGCTCAGATTTGGTACATAGTAAATGCTCAATAACCCCCCTTATCCACCTGCCTATTACACCACCACTACTGTAGGAATTCACTGAAGAATGAGATCTGGCTTCAGAAGATGAGGAACGAAGGAAAGTGTAACTTAAGCAATGCATATCTGACCTGTCTTCCTTAGCATATCCCTTGCCTAGGATTTAAACCACTTAGGACAAATGCTTAGGAAAGTGTTATATAGTATAAATATATACTAATGTGGTCCCTTGTTTCAGGAACTGTACGTTGCCGTTGGAATCTCGGGGGCCATCCAGCATTTAGCGGGGATGAAGGATAGCAAGGTAATTGTGTGTGCACGGCGTCACAGTGCTGAGAGGGAGGTTTCACACTTTCAAATCTAGGCTTTGCTGTGTGACTCCGTGTAGTTAGAGCATACATAGCTGCTCCTTTCATGTTCACATAGGTCTGGAACTGAAAGGAACGGAAGCTGCTGCTCATTCCTGCAGGTGTTGGTGGGAGGCCATGCCATTTAGGGGGATGCCTGACCTCAGGTCCCGCTCTCAGGTCACGCACAACTCACCCTTCCTTCCCTCAGTCTGCCTGCCAAGCACAAGTGTTGGATGATGGTCACCAGTGTTCCTTCAGCTCTGATGACCTGAGGGTAGAAAGTGTGAGGCTTAAACAGCTTGATGAAGCGCTGACGATCTGACCGTTTGATGAGGCTCTGGTCCCCAGTTCTGTCTTCACTCTGGGCCCGCATACCCCTGCCCTCATATGTCAGCAGGGCCACTTTTCTGCGTTGTTACCGAAGTGTGGCTGACACACCTGTGTTGGCACACCATGCCATCTTAGTACTTGAGTGACTGTCTAAGTGCACCGTGTGCACAAAATAGTTGATTTTAACTCAGCCAGTGGACTACATCTATAGTCCTGTGTAATGACTCCATGGAACATATATTTCAGAATGTGACACAGTAGCTCATGCATAACAATGTACAGTTTGAATTATGAACTTATCTTTCACGAAGGCAGAGATGCCTCTGACACTCCTGCATTTATCTATTCAGATGGAAGCATGATATAAAACATAATAAAACTTTTAACAGGCTTAACTTCTTGAAGAAATGCATGCACCACCTCTTTGTAACTTCTAAATGAATTGGTGCAAAACCAGTCAGATTTCACAGTTGAATGGCAGGTTCCTTTACTGAGTTCTGAAAACAGCATTGCCAATGGGGAAAATGTGGTTTATGCATTAAAAAAAAAAACAAAAACCAACACCAGCAGCCTTAAAATACATTTTCAGCTAGACGGGCTCAGACACATCTAGAATTCTGCTTCCTTTAAGTACAAGATTCTACATGTCAGGAAGATCCTGGTGAAAATTCTTCATTACCCGGGCCAGCAGGACTAGGACCGTGAGAGAGACAGACTTGGTAGTATGTAGGGAATCACTGAGGTCAGCAGTCCAGTGTTGGGAGACAATCCGTGAAAATAAACTTCAGCCAAGACTTTGTCTGTCTAGTCAACAAATGTTTTTTGAGTGCAGTCCTTAGACTAGGTGCCAGGGTTGATAGCCCTTATTGTCTCATGTGGGAGACAGTTTCCACTGAATAATTTTGGTTGAGTTCTAAAATGGAATGTTAGAACGGCTTGAATCTGACAGTGGCATTGCCTAGAAGCTGCAGTTTTAATTAGCATCATGGTAGCATTGAAGAATGCAAGGTTGGATTGTTTATCAAATAAATCAATATAATGCAGGCACTGTTTGAACTATGTATGTAATGATATGGTTGATTATAATCTGCATTTCAAAGCTCTGTTAGGAAGAGTTTGAATTCACAAGGAGCTATTGAGAGCTCTGGAGTGTAAGCAAGACTCATTTATTTATAGTTGGTAACTCAGGAATATAATTTTAATAATCCAGAAAACCATTACACATTTTTTCCTTAAATACCACTGTGATTCCTTATCCATAGTTATGTGCTGTCTTTTAAAATTAACTTTCATGTCATGGGATAAAAGCTTTCAGATGAAGTAAACTGTCAGGTGTTTGACTAGGTGGCCTAGAGAAAATCACTAGATTCAGTGCAGCTCTGCTTGCAGCTGTGAAGCAGGCTACACATTTCCAGAAGAGAAGCACCTCAGTGACAACACCTGTGGCCTAGGATGTTTGTCCTTAGGATGTTGAACGTGAGCCTCATATTGGAGACTCTTCCTGTTCTGGGGGGGTCGTTCCTGGACCACACCATGCTCCAGACTCGGATGTTCTGGCATAACTCTCTCATAGGTCGTGTAACCTGTACTTTAGGTCAACCGCATCAAAGTATCTTATATACTAACACCAGAGGTTTTCTCAAGGTACATCAACAGGCAGAAACCTTACTCCTGGAGTTTCTAATGATCATAATTCACTGCCAAAAACAATACTACATTTGGATCAAAACTTAATTCCAGTTTAATGGTGCTAGAAGCATCTATGAGGAATGCCAAACTGTTTTCTTATTCTGTTAATAATCTGGCGTAACCTTTCACATGTAAGACTACTGTTCTAAGAGGTAAGGGAAAGGTTTGGTAGTTTTTTAAAGAGATACAGTAATTTGCTTGTTTTACTGTATATATTTGCTGCATACATAAGGACTAAAGAAAAGAATAATTCTCTTCTAACAATGGGCTGACAAGACAACATTTATACTCCCAGGACGGTAGCTTTACAGTACGTGTTTCTCTCTGACTATACACTCTGTCTTACAACACACACGAGAGGCTTACAGAGTAAATGGGTAAAGGTTAGTAAGTGGGCTAGAGCAGTGGGAGACAGAATGGTTGGAGCTACAAAGGCTATGATGTGTTACTTTTTAATCTAAAGTCTAACAGTTTTTTCATAAGTCAAGAGATAACTTTTAAAAAATTTTTATTTTTAGCTTCTTATACTGAGATGGACTTGCGGTAAGTGGTAGATAATTTTACCACATCCCAAACTAGAAACTTCTAATAAATTCATGGTATTGGCATGGAAGCATCAAATGAACCTTACTTGGTAGACATGTTAATAAAAGAGAGGCTAAACTGAGCCATCACTCCGTGTGGTGTTTTCATGCTAAAACCACACTCTCTTTATTTCACAGACAATTGTGGCTATTAACAAAGACCCAGAAGCCCCAATTTTCCAGGTGGCAGATTATGGAATAGTTGCAGATTTATTTAAGGTAAGCCAGCCTCGGGAGACTTGCTGTTACCTAGATTGTCATCCAAAGACCTCTGGGAGCTATTATGTGTCCCTGTGTGTACTGTTCGCATACTGCACACTTTGTCTGACTGACTTAGGTTGCCCTACTATGTGGTGTTAACACAGAGCAATATGAACTTCCTTTGGAAAGGAGCGCAGATTGTCTGAACTATCAGCCTGGCTCTGGCATCTCATGTGACTTGAGTGTATCAGCTGGACTCCGACTTGGCAGAGCCTTGAGGAAATATGTGAAGCCTCCTCGCTCAGACTGAGGGTGCCGAGCTCTTCAGAGAAGAATGGAGTTTGGGGCCAGAGTACCTGGCTCAGCAAAAATACTCTGCTGTGCTTGGACACTGAAGGCCTGCACTGGGGGGCAAGTTAGGGCAGTGGTGGTGAACCTATGGCACGTGTGCCACAGCAGGCACACAAAGCCGTCTTTATTGGCACTTGAGCCAAATCGCCTCAGCAGCGGACATCGGATATTCAGGTTTAATTATAGTGCTGGCACTTTGCAATAAATCAGTGGGTTTTAGGTGGCAGTTTGGGCACTCGGTCTCTGAAAGGTTCACCATTACGAGCTTAGGAGAGCACTTAGTTCACAGTCCTCTACCCTGCCACCACCTTTGCACTTGTCACCCATGAAGAAAGTCACCCGAGTCCTCTTGGCTCAGTGAGCTTAGGTGAGAAACACCTCGGAAGGCCCTCACCCACCACAGCCTGGCGTGTGCCTGGACCTGCCTGCGGGGACAGCGCCTGCAGGGATTGACTGCAGTTTGCCTCTGCCCTGGAGAAGTGGGTTTGCTGACCTCTGACAGAATCACACGCGTGGTGGCCTCCAGCATGGTCTTCAAGGATGCAGAGAGGGCCCTTCAGCTCCTCAGCAATGCCCAGTAAGCCTCAGGCTTCCTGGATCTTGTCTTGGGAAAAGTGTGGCCCCCTTCCAGTGGCCGGCCCTTTGAAATGTGGGTTTACCTGGTCTGCTGTTCCTGTTGCCTGGTGTGTAAGAGCAAGAAGTGCTGGCAGTCATCCGTCCGCTAGGTGACCCCAGTGGGAGAGGGAGCCGGTATGGGAAAGAGATTTTCTACATCTCTGCACAACAATAACTTCGTTCAAGTAGCAATAATTGATTTCTTCTTATAGGTATAAATAGAGGGGTAAATATTCTTATTTAAAAGTGAAATTAAGCTAGGTATGGTGACACACACCTGTGATCCCCGGACTCTGAGAGGCTGAGGCAGGAGGATCACAAGTTCAAGCTCAGTCTGGGCAACTGAGTGGAACTCTGTCTCAAAATTTTAAAATGATTTGAAAAGGGGTGGGGGTGTAACTCTGTGTGAAGGCCTGGTTTCAACCCCCAGTTGAAATTAATTTTTTTTTTATTTTATTTTTTTATTTTAGAAACATAAAAGTACAAAAACGTATTGACAAACAGACACCCATTATCATAGAAAATAGTACAATCACAACTAATCTATAGAAAAGGTGATATGGTCTCAACAGTAGTTGTTGCTTTATCCATTGATATCTTCGAATTGTAGATGTATGGACCCATATACAGACATGCAAATTTAGTCAGACAGTTGATCCTCTCAACAACAGAAAAAAAAAAAAAGAAAACACAAGAACCAAAAATCCAAAGACAAGAAAGAAAACAGGCATACATCAACAACAGCAACAA
>PVLD010012990.1:0-57881 GCA_004027595.1 Dinomys branickii | reverse complement strand
ATCTTTTTTTTTTTTTTTTTTTTTTTTGCGGTACTGGGGATCGAACTCAGGACCCTGCGCTTGCTAGGCAGGTGCTTATTCCACTGAGCTATATCCCCAGCCCTAAATTGAAGAGGATGAACACAGCTCAGAAAAAATGAGAGAAAACAAACCTGCTGAGATGCCTGTGGGCAGGTACCTCTAGGTCAGGCAGGCTGACAGATGGAAAGTGAGAACCCTGACCCGTCAGGAGGACGGCAAAGCCTGAATCCCGGAGCAGCGGATGCCATGACAAGAGAAGGCATATTGTAAGGTAGAGCAAAAATGTGCAGAAGGGATATTTTCTGAATAGTTTTGCTCAGTGCAATGCTTGGCTGTGGATATTGGTCTAGAAGTTACTTTATGAGAGTGAGGGTAGGGAGTTCACGGGCACAAAGGAGACTGGTACAGCACTCCAAATACTCAACCCACCCTGGAAGGTCGCCCATTTCAAGGAAGTACACAGTGATCATTCATTTCTTCAGGGAAATCTAAAGGCTGGTCAGCCAGACTTCAGGGTAGCTTTATATTGGAAGGAAAATCTTGATTTGGAGTTTAGTCTTTAGTCTCATAGATACAGAAGGTAGATTTAGTCACTGTATGCAGAAAAGCTTATGCTCGGTGGGTCTGATTTATTCTGATCAACCTACAGGAAAATAGTGCAGTCAAGGGAATGGCAATTTATTCATTAATGTGATAAAAATAACTTGCAAAGAAATTTGAAATAAGCACTCTTGTAAGTGCATTTTCCCCGTGGCTTAAAAAAATTATAATCAGACTTTCCTTGGTATAATGTGATGTGATGCCATCCCTTCGTTAGTACTCTATCCATGCTGCAGCAGAGTATGCTGGACTCTTCTATCCTGAAATAGAGCATCATAAGAGGGTGATTTTTCAGTGCTCTCCTGAGAAGCTATAACCTCCTTAAATATGGAAATGTATACAACATAAAGAAAAAGAATGTTTACACTCACTTTCCCAGAAAGATTTTTCTCTTCACAGACCATGAGAATTAAAGCTCTAGCCATTTGTCTGCTTAATTGTGCTGATGCGCAGTGATAAAACTGCTGTGTGTCTCAGAGGCCAGCGCTCATTTCTGGCCTGCAGGAGACTCACAAGGTGGCAGGAAGGCTAAAACACTGTCTCCCTAGAAATTTAAGTGTCAAAAAGGTAAAGCCCAGGTCCTGGAGATAGTTCTGCATTGAGACACTGATGCATATCTAGCTCTTAGACATATGTATTTACACTTTTGAAGAATTCCAGTAAGAGCCCAGATCTTTTCTATCACCTCTCAGAAGAGCAAAGCCTTTTTCTGTCCTTTTAGGAAAGAATGAGGAATTACGCATTGCTTTCCTACATAAACACAGAGAGACTGATACTTTCCTTCCCATCCGCAGAGCACAGGGAACAGCCCATCACACAGATGGGAGTTTTCAGCAACTCTCCTGCTACGCCTGCACGGCCGGGTGTGCAGGGGGAGCTGGGTGCTAACGCTGCCGCTCTAGTTGCTGATCCTATTGTACTGAACCATAACTCCCATCTTTGACTCTTGTGTCATGTTTCTAAGACACACATGCACACAAACATGCGCGCACACACACACACACACACACACACACACACACACACACACACACAGGCCCAGTGGGGTAACATCTCACACCTTTCACAGGTCATTCTTCAGTTTTATTTTTCAATGACAAATATAGATGTATATGTTTATGGTGTGCTACTCTGCAGAATAAAAAATAAGGCTGATTAACTCCTCATCTCATGTACCATTGTTTTTTGTTTGTTTCTCTTTTGGTGAAAGCACTTAAAATGCCTGGCTGTGGTAACCTTCACACACCGCATGTTATAATATGGTATTATTAGCTGCAGTCACACAGCCAGACATAGATCTCTGGAGTGCGTCTCTCCTGGCTGACTGCGGCTGTGCGCACCACACCCAGCACTGCCTTGTGTCCTCTCCACCTCTTCCTTCATCAGCTTTGTCACCCACGTTCTATTTTCTGGTCCCCTTTTGGCAACATTTTTCTTATAAAAATGGGAAAGAATAAATAAAACACAATTTCAAAACAAGATAATAGTAGAATAACAATAATGAATATCTTGTATATTGTTATCTTCAGAGTAGTTACAGGGGGCAAGACATAAGCATGAGATATTGTCTAAACAGTACTAGGACAGACCTTTCTTTTCCATCTGTTTTCTGTTCCCATGTGTTTGGCTTTCTAAGATTTCCCCATGTAAGTGAGACCGTGCAGTGCCGATCTTCATACAACTGCCTTATTTTGTTACCATTATGTCCTCTGCCTTCACCCATGTGGTTACAAATACAGTAATTTCATTCTTTTTTTAGGGCAGATAGTATTCCACCATGCACTGAGACATGTTCTGGACCTAAGGCTAGACCCTCAGGTAGAGCTCATGGAATGGAGATAAACCTCTTTGGCATACTGATTTCATTTTCAAAATCACCCACAGGTAGAATTGCTAGTTCATATGGTAACTGTATTTTTAAGCTTTTGAAGAACATCTGCACGTTTTGAACAATAGCTGTATGACTTTGTATTCCTACCAAGGGGGACAAAGGTCCTTAAGCTACTGTCAAGGAATCAAGCACACTCACCCCTGGTCAATACTGGCTGTTGCTCATCTTCTTGATAATAATGGTCCTAAAAGCATGTGGTGGGCTCCTTGTGGTTTCAGTTAACATTTCTCTGATGACTTGTGTTATTGACCATTTCTTATGTGTCTTCTTTGATAAAATGTCTGTTCAGATCACTTGCCTATTGTCTAATCTGGTTTATCTTTCTTTTGCTCCTATATTGAGTAATTTGAGAGCCTTATATATTTGAATATATCTTATATATAAATATGTGTTATGGTTGATAAATTTGGTCAACTTGGGGAGTCTAGAGGATTGGCCGAGTGACTCAGCAGGAAGGCAGGGTGCTTACTTTGTATACATCCTGAGCCTGTGGAAGAGGACGGCATGGAGATACTGTGAGTGCTACATAACACCTGGGTGGTGTTAGCCTGTTTACAACATAAGGGAAGGAAAGAGGCTGCTTACAGCCATTCCTCCCTTTTGCTCTTGTGGTTTTTGCTGTGTTCTGCTGCCATGAACGTTTGCCCTCTGCCATGTGCCACTCTGCCTCAGAACCAGCCAAGTATGGACTGAAACCTCCACAAACTGTAAACTAAATAAACCTTTCCTTTCTTCATTTTGAGTGTTAGGTATTTTGTCTCAGCATGGAGAAAAAAGTAACCAAGACAATATGTATACATATATGTGTCACACATATACAATGTTTCTGATTGTGACTTACAATTATTTTCTTCCACCGCACAGGTTGTCTCTTTATTGCTTTTTCCTTGGCTTTGCACAAGGTTTTTGGTTTGATTCAGCTGGATTTGTCTATTTTTACTTTTGTTGCCTTTGCTTTTTTAGAGTCACATCCAAAAAATCTGCCAAACCTAATACAAAGAATTTTTCTCCTTCCTTTCTTCTATAATTTTTATGATTTCATATTTCATTAAGACATGTCATCCATTTTGAGTTGAGTTTTGTGTATGTGTTGAGAAAAGGATACAAACTCATTTTTCTTGATGTTGACATCTTCACATCTTCATGTTTTGGAGAAATTTCAGTGTCCCCACTGTGTGTTCTTGGCCCTGTGTCAAGGAGCAGTTGCCATAAGTGCGTGGAATGGTTCGGGGCTGTCCCCTGTTCCACTGGTGTGCATGTTTGCTTTCACCATGTACCACCACCATGCTGCTTTCATTACTAAAGATTTGCACCAAAGTTTGAAATAAGAGTGTAATTTCTCCAGCTATGTTATATTCGATTAAGAATGCTTTGGCTACCCATGATCTTTTGTGACTCCATACCAATTTTTGGATATATTTTATGTTTTTGTATAAAATATCACGAAGCTTTTATAGCAATTGTGCTGAATCCAGAACACCCTGTACCAAGTTCACTAGGACTAGATTCAAGGTACTCTGAGACCAAAGAAAGAGGTGGATAAATTCAAGATTGCATGGAATGCAATCACCAGATTTTTCACTACACTGTGTTCCTGAGTGTAGTGGATTCACATAATGAGTCAGAAGGAGGGACATGTATATTTGCTAGAGTAAACATAACCAAGACAGTATATACTTGGTTTATATCAAGCTACCATCAAGAATATCTTAAGCTACTGCCAAGGAGTCAAGCACATTCACCCCTGGTGTCAGGATCTGTGTAAAGTTCCCCACACCACTCTAATGGTGCTGTTTATTTATAGTTTTATGGTAAACTTTTAAGGAAAAAATAAAACAGTTACTCTGGAGCCGTTGTGGTGTTTACGACTCAAGGTGGCTGCATGCAAGGCTAGCCAAATGCATACAAATCTGCAGACTCTTTCAGACAGTGTCGCTATTCTAACAATGTATGGACACAGGGTATTTTTTACTTTTTGTGTGTCTTCTCAATATTGTGTAGTTTTTATTGTATATATCTATCACTTCCTTGGTTACATTCATCCGTAAGTATTTTATTCTACTGATGATATTCTAGTTCAGATTATTTCTTAAATTCTTGTTTGAGAGTGGTGGCCATGGTGTCTTCTTTGTGACTCCTATGGCCTTGGAGTCTCCCTGAGGCAGGGCGTTCATGGGGAGACCAATGATCTGGGGTGGGGGAGGTGGCATCAGTGCCTGGCCTGGAGCCCCACTGTCCCCTTAGTAATGCAGTGTGAGGCCCTGGTGCTTGGGAGCAGCTTAGCAGGCCTGCACAGGCCTACAGTCTCTCTCAGGCTGGGTACACACACTGGAGTGGGTTGGCTCCGTTGTCCAAGGTGCTCCCGTGCCCAGGACAGCCACACAGTGTCTGGAGGAAGTAGCACAAGGAACCACTGTGACTCTAGGATGTGGCGAGTGAGTGTCAGGTGACAGAGGAACAGATCTGCACTAACCAACTGAACCAAGCGTGGAGCTGGGTGCTGTCCCGGGGAGACACAGACGGACTGAGGCTCATTGGCCCAAGTTGGGGCCAGACTATAGCCAGGGCGCTCTGGGGTTTGAGACACTGAAGTTTTAGGTTTGGCCACAAAGCTGGGGTCTAAAATGCGACAATATGGTGTGGTAGTTGTGGGTCTGGGTGTGGACACAGGGAGCAGCCACAGCTCCAGATCCAGCAGCAGGCATGGTGGTGGGAGGGCAGCTGCTCTACTATCTACATGGCAGGGCAGTGGCTCCTTAGGGCAGGACACTGCGGCAGACTCTTTCTCCAGGAGATCTAGGTCACAACCGGCTGTTGGTTACCTCGCTGCTGAAAGCTTTCGGTGTTGTAGGCAAAGCAGGCTGTCAGGGACCATGGTGGCCTCACTCTTCTTTGTCCCTGGTTCCCATAGCTTGGATCTGGAATGTCCCCAAAAGACTTGTGCACTAATGATTTGGTCCTTAAATTGGAGCTATTGGAGATGGGAGAAAGCTTGAAGAGCTTTGCTCCAGCGGGAGCTCTGAGGTGACTGGGGGCGCACTCCTGAAGTCATCCATAAGGTGCTGTTCTCGTCCCCCTCTTTCACACTGGTGGTGAGGCAAATGGTTCTCTTCTAGTACGTGCCTGCACTATGATATGTTGTGCCAGCACAGGACCACACTACAGGCCAACCACAGACTGCCAGTTCCAGAACTGTGGGCCAAATGACCTTCCACCTGATGGAGCTGCTCTGTCTCTGGATTTACTGCAGCAATGGAAAGCTGACTGGCACACCAGCTGCCTGTGCGGGGCTCAGATGTCCCAGTCTTCTCCAGCAGTCTTCTCTCCTGTTGCACATTCTTAAGTGGAATCTTGAGCCCTCCTAAGGCCATTGTTGGCAGGTAACTATAGAATTGCTGTTGTTTCTTGGGAGAAGAAAGATTGGCTACTTTGCTATTTGTTGACCCACTGGTATTTGCGATTGTTGGCAAAATATATTTACACAAGCTGAAGCCCTCTCTCTCAACATCACAGGGTTTCATTTTTGCTAGCTACACCAGCACACACTGCCTTCTTCAGTGATGTACTGTTTCTTTCGATTACACACAGAGTTAACAGTAATTCGTTTAGACTTTCATCTTGTATGCAGGCTCTGGTTACATCTTTTTCATGCTTCATGTGTTATGAGGCCAAGAAATAACTAGGTTTTAAAGAGCATGCAGGGGTGAATACGTTTATCTACTGTGAGTTGGTTTTAGTAGCTCATTCGTCAGCACTAAGAGCGTATTTCTAACATTCGTATTTATTGTGAGCCGTTGGAATTTCAGGGTTTTTGTTTAGACAGCTTCACTAATTCATTCACAGATGTGGTGGCTCTGACCCTGAATAACAAGTCCTGTTCTTGAAAGTGTTTACCTAGGAGCCTTTACTTTACAAGTAATTAGCAATTCTTCCATGATGGGCCAAGGGAGAGACAAAAGCAGTGGGGCAGGAAGTGTCTCGAACCAAGACAGAGACACTGTTTAGGGCTCCAACACAGAAGAGCTACAGGTGTTACCATGGTTCTTTAGGAGACTAGAGGAATAAAAGGAGTGATTCAGCAGATCGAGGAAAGTGTTGTAGAAAACTAAACTTTGGGCCATATCTTGAAGAACATTGTTATGGTTGATACATTGTGTCAACTTGGGGAGTCTGGAGGTTTGGCTGAGTGATTCAGCCGGAAGCCAGGGTGCTTACTCTGTATACACCCGGAGCCTGTGGAAGAGGAGGGCATGGAGACTGTGTGAGAGCTACACACCCCTGGGTGGGGGTAGGCTGTTTACAAGGTAAGGGAAGGAGAGAAGCTGCTTGCAGCCATTGCTCCCTTTTGTGCTGGTTGTTTTTGCTGTGCTCTGCTGCCATGAACGTTTGCCCGCTGTCATGTGCCACTCTGCCTCTGAACCAGCCAAGTAAGGACTGAAACCTCCACAAACTGTAAGCTAAGTAAACCTTTCCTTCCTTCATTTTGGATGTTGGGTATTTTGTCTCAGCAACGAGAGAAAAGTAACCAAGACAAACATATTAGATGCTGACTAGCAGCCATTGCAGAAGAGAATTCTGAACAAATGTTTGAACATGCTTATATACATATGAATGATTCAAGTGATAATATAAAACTCAGGGACTGAACTGTATATGCAGTGTGCAGAGGGAGTACAAGATTAATGGGCAATCACATGCCATTAGTTTGGGCTGGAGAACTGAGTGCAAAGATTTCAGATTTATCTCGGATTTGTTCTATTTGAGACAGGAAATAACTGAAGTTTTCTGAATAGCAGAAATGCATATTCATATAGGTGGATAAGCTGGTTTGAAGATGGCAGAGCCTGGAAGTAAAAGAATTTATTCTGAAATGGTTCATGCAGTCTTAATCAGAAATAATGAAGTTCTCAATTAGGGCAAAGTAACAGCAGCTAGGAAATAAGTGTGAATCAGAAATCCAACTGCTTTATAAAACCACTTAAAAGGAATGGTTTCCTGTGCAAATTGGAATCCAAGTTTAAATTTTAATAAGGAAAACCCGATATCTTGTATCTGATTCTTTTATTTTTACACTATTAACCATGTAAGTAGCAATTGTAATGGCTTTGCCTCTCTTTAAGGCACTGTGCTAAATGCCTTTGGGTTGTACAGGAGATAAATTGAGTCAGGACAGGAATCAGCTAGTTGACTGGATCTTTGTGTTGCATCTGTGCTGCAGTTTGGAGCTGGGAAGTCCCCCGGAGGCCTGTGTGTTAGAGGTTAATCCTTAGCACACAGGGTCCGGGAGTCGTTAAGATGTGGGGTTTAGAGAGAGAGCTTCAGGCCATCAGGAAGTGCCCTGGAAAGGGGCAGAGGTCCTCTGTTCTTGTTTCTGCTCCCAAGCATAAGATGGATGGTTTTGGCTGCCACAGGCCTTTGCCTCACCAGAGCACAGAAGCACTAAGGCCAACAAGTCATTGACTAAACACTCTAAAGGAGGACATCAAAATAGAACTTTTCCTCTGATAAGTTCATTGCCTCCGTTATGTGTCATAGTGACAGGACGTTGAACAATAGACTTTGAATACTTACTATTACATCAAAGCTTTCAGACCATGAAATGCTGCCTTGAAACAGATCTGCTTAAACTAGAAGCTACTTAATTTATAAAGAGATTTTTGGCATAAGAAATGATTAACATTGGATAATGTTTAATATAACTTTGGCTTAAAGTCTTAGTGACTCTTCAGGAGCTCCTGATTTGTCTGCACAAGAATGGAAATCCCATGAAAGCAGAAACCTGTTGGTCTTATTTGCCGCTGTAGCTTTAGTTACTGCGCTCACCCCTCCATTTGGTTCACATTCAACAATAACTTTTAAGCAAATGGATGAGGAAGAGGTTCCTAAGAATGGCTCATCCTGAAAGCTTTAAAATTTGAATATTAATAAACACCTGAAAGCAAATGAGTGACCATAGCATTAGGAATTTGAATAAAAGAGAAAACTTCAGAAGGTTCTGAGGGTCTCATCCACAAATGAGATCCTGGGTCAGAATTCTCCAGAGAAACAGTACCAGGAGGAGATCTGAAGAGATTGGCTTGCCTGACTGTGGGACCTGGTGCCTCCAAACTTCTCAGACAAGGCCAGGGGCCTGCAGCAAGGAGAAATGATGCTGTCATCTCAAATCTGAAAGTAGTTTGGAGGCAGAGCTTCAGAGTGGATGAGGCTTACCTTATGGCAAGCAACCTGCTATACTCAAAGCTATTGATTTAAACCTAAACACCTTTTAGGGTCCATTCATATCAACATCCAGACTTGTTCTTGACCAAAGCCCTGCCAACTACAACCTACCCAGACTGAGTGGTAAGACTAACATCGCATCTGACCACTGAGAGAGTGGAAATTTTTTATTTCTTTTTTGGTAATGACTAGTGCGATTATGCAAATGTTTTGGAGTAACATGAATTGCTACTCCAGTGGTGTTCACACATGAATGCAGCAAGACAGATACTGGAAAGATGATGAGATTTTCTTCCATAATGTATCTCTGTCCTCATAGATTATCCATCGTCATTACAACCTGCATTTGGGTGTATGCAGGGGTCAGTCCAGGCTTTTTCTGAGCATAGCCTCTTTGAACATTTAAAAGTTTCATCTTATTATAATGCAAAACATTTCTTGGTTCTTTTCTCTTACTATCTTTTCTTGTTTTCCAAGATCATTTTGAGTATCGATCTACTGATCTATTGAATTCTAGGGCAGTTTTACATATGACAGCATTTTGCATTGCTTTTCAAATAATTGTTAGGGTAAAAGCTAAACGACAGTTTTGCTGGAGGAAAATGTAGGAGGCCACGGCATATTTCAAAACAATACTTAGAGGTGGAAATTAAGAATGGGAACTTCATCCTACGGTTAGGTTAGTACTTCTCACCAAGGGAATAGTTTCTCATCTAATCATGCTACGGTCCTTTATTCTGTCACGAAACTTTGTATGCACGTCCGTGGGTAAATGAGGCGGATACGATGGAAGCGCGCCTGTGGCCGGCGGAGAGCACTGCGGTCAGCTTTGCCTTCCTGGATCGGAGCACCGAGCCCTGGCAGCTGTTACTTCATTATCGAAACCTTTCTAACCCGAAAGCAGGCTTTACCACTCGGGTGACTGGATCCCGAGTCTGGTGGAAATTTAAAAACAAAGCCTCTTTTAAAATGTCACGGATTTTCCCTTGTAAAAGTTCCTGAAATTCATTCATAGAATTAAATTTCTTAGGGTTTTAGCACTTTGTATTCTCTGAAAAGGTCTACACAGTGTAAATTTGAAATTTTTCAGTTATTGCATTTTCTGCCTCATTCTACATATTCCCATCAGTGCACTCTCAAGTGAGTTTGCTTTGTACAAAAGGAGGAATTGATTGTGAAAAGGTTTTATTTTTCTAACAGAGTCATCATTGAATATGGTTGCAAATATCTAGGGACAAAACACTGTAAAAAAATGTATATTTGATTTCTTGCCTATTTTGATAAATGGAGATGTAAGGAGCCCCAAAGGATTCACAAATGCAGAGTAAGGGTGCCTGTGACCGTTCCTTCTAGCTCTAAATGGTTTATAGAGGCCGGATTTAAAATTCATTAGACACCTGTCGAGAATAATATTGTTAGCAAGTTGGAGCGATCGAAGGCTTGAGCTTACATGAGGTGGAGTTTTCACCTCTGGGTCAAAGATATGATTCTCTTTCAAACAGTTACACACAAAGAAGTGAGTTTTATTTTCTATACACTTCTTGGTGGGAAAACAATATTTAAATACACAAATAAAAATAAGAGTTAGTAATAACAAGCTGTGTTCCAAACTTCGTCTCTGTCTCTTGCACACATAAACACACACACACACACACACACACACACACACACACACATACACACACATTCTGTCACTGTATTAGATTACCTATCATGATATTAAAAAATTGAAAAGTAAAATTAATAACAAACTTACCTTTTAAATGTCATAATCTTATCAATAAAAGAACTGTAGAATTTGAGCAGGAAATTATGACTTCTCCCTGAGGACTGTATGTACTTCTCTATCCTGAAATCTGTGTGAGTTTTCACTTGTTTTCTGTATGTTTAAAAAGCAGTAAGGAAAGAAAATACTGTTTCCTTTTAATGCTCTAGTATCTGTTTCAGCAGATCTTATTTTTTTAAATCCTGTTGTTCATAAATTCATCCCAATCCTGATTTTTAGCATATAGCAGTAGAAATTTCTCAACAACTTGTGCAGTTCAACTCCTTGCCCTGTGTTTGTTCCAGATTATATAAATTGCTGCCAGTCCTGCTGTTAAAACCTTTGAAGGAATAAGGCTCCTCTATTTTTTAAAAATTTCCTCATTAATTCTTCCCAGCATTTAATGACCTTTACAGAGAGGAGGAAGATTTAATTTTTGCCTGAATCCTTCCTTTGTGATTTAAGCTTAGCTTACTGGTCTATGTCTTATCAGGTTTTATATGCATGATAATTAGTACAGTCAGTCTTCTCAGTGCCAACTTAGATATAGCATCAATTTTGTAAAAGACTTTTTGTTGATTCTGAGAATTGCACTCTCTATGGTTTGTAAGTCTCTCATTTCAACCCTAGCTGCGTCCAATGTTATCTGCTAGTTCTAGCTATGCCAACTTCTATTCTCTTACATTATCACCCAGTTATTTTTCTTTCACTGTTATATATCAAAGCAGTGTAGTCCTTTCATTTTTACTAAGTCATGTTTGCTGTAATATTTCCAAATGGCTCAAACTGTCCAAGCTAGCTAGCTGGTAGAAAATAACATCTTTTGAAAAATATTCACTTCTGAAGCTTTCTTAGGCATTGGCCAAGATAAAAAGCCATTAACTTTTCCATAAAATTTCCATGTGGAACTGTGAGAACAAGAGAAGAACATCTCAGTTTTAAAATGTACTTTGAAAAAGCAAACCAAACTTGGATGATTATTTTGATTCATCTTTGAAGTTTGAGGAAACAGAAAAAATAATGAGGATGAAAAGCAAGATATGAGATTCTTTCAAGAAGAGCATGGAGGTAAAGGAGGCAGGGGTACACGGTAAACACAGCGAGATAAAGGAGGCAGGGGGGTGTGGTAAACACAGTGAGGTCCTGCAGAGGCTTAGGGGAGTGGAGGCAGGGGGAAAATTTCTGGCTCTGTCGCAAGACGATCATTCTTAATAGTATAATTTCAGGACAGCGGTGTGTAAGTTAAACAAATGTTGTATAGGAGGAAGAAAGAACCAATAGAAACAAAGCTGAGTGATGAAGTCACCCTAGGCCCCAGATATTTGTCACATGCAATCAAGACTCACATTGGTTTATGATATTCCTCAAGGCCTTGGATGAGGTTAAAAGACATGATGTATTGAGTCTAATTAGTAAAATTGTTAAAATATGCCCCCAAATGCTTAGAGGGTGTTAAACGAAGAAGACCTACAACCATAAGAAGGATATGAGATTTTATAAAGAAAATGCTATTTGAAAATTTACTCATTTATGATTTCTTTCCCGTCTTCATACAGAAGGGTTTGGAAGCATGGTGGCCCCATGGCTTGCTCAAGCGCTAGTGAGATGAGGTCTGTCAGTTTTGTCCCAGAGAAGAATGATTTATTTTAGATACGGAATATGGAAGATTTGGGGGAAGTTGGAGAGTACAGTAGGGTGCAGATACAGAACACTGGATTTTCCCCCTTCTTAGAAGATAAAGCTTTGCTCTAATGGAGGTATGTTCTCCATCTGCACTTTGTACACAACGCTTTTCCTGAAACTTCTGCCTCTTTGCCTAAGGCTGCCGGAGCAGATAGAAAATGTCAATTGAAGAACTTGTCTGGTGGGGGAAAAAAACCCAGAAACACAATAATTAACTCTATGTGTCAGTTTGGAGGGTGTTTTGGATGACATTTATATGTAAATGGGTGAAATTAGAGTAAACAAATTGTTCTCCATAAAAAATATAGGTCTCATGCCATTAGTTGAAGCTCTGAGGAGAAGAAAAAGACCAGGATCCCTGATCTGAAATGGCTTCTCCAGCCTAAGGCCTCAGACTGAAACTGCAGCTGCGAGTCTGAAGGGTCTCTGGCTGGCGCCACACCCCAGGACTTGAATTTCCCAGTCTCTGTCACCACGTGAGGCAACTTGCTCACAAGCACAAAAGATTTGATTGGAAGGGTTGTAGGTCTTCCACCGCACTCACCTCTGTCGTGCTTTACATGAGAAATAAATGCCCATTTTTGGAGGCATTGTCTTTTTCTTCTGTTCACAGTATGATTTAGGCCAAGGACTACTAGCTTTTATATGAAAATGCATAACAAAAGAGTTTTGTAGCATAATATACCATCTCTTTCTCAACTGAGCTCTTTGTAGTTACCCTTGATCACCCAATCCTTTGGGAAGTTCTCTCCTTTTACCAAATATTCAGGGATACAAATTGCTCCAAATAAAGATGCTACCTCAGAGACAATCAATTCTTAGAAGCCTGTATCCAGCTAAATATGAGGAAAAGTCCAAGATGAGGAAGAGATCTGGGGACATTTGAGGGAAGACCTGGGAGCACTGTATATTTTTTCTGTCCATAGTTCATTCATCAAAAATACAAAATATAATCAGTGCTAATGGCAGTGATTATAAGGAATTTTAGTACACTGCAAGTAGAACTATAAATTGAGACTGGTATTTTAAAATCATTAATTTTTAATGTTCCCCCAAATATTAAAATAAAGATATCCAAAATAAGTAAGTCAGTGTCTCAAAAAGATACATATTTGTAAAGGATGACAGACTTAATGTAAGACTTGAAAGAATACATGCATATATATATATATATATATATATATGCCAGTATCATATATATGTATTTGTTTATTTTATTCTTATAATGTCATTCCTATTCATTTTCACTTCTAAAATTTTTATATGCTTCCCTACTCTGTCACATTATTAATAGCAGCAGAGATATGGCAGTGAGCTAAGTGCCCGTCAATGAATGAATGACAAAGAAAATGGAAAAGAGCGGTGCAATGCTGTTCACACACAGAGCAAGGGTATCCCGGCATCTTGGAGGACATGGATGTGCCTGAAGGTGTAATAAATAAACCAAGGCAAATACAACGAACTTTGCATGGTCTCACTTACATCACCTGAGTAAAATTGTCAAATTCCTGGAAGCAGAATGTAGATGGTGATACCCAGCGCACGGAGGGTGAGGAAATGGTGAGGTGTTAATCACAGGTACAGATGGTAGCTGCCAAGTATGTACGCTCTGGAGTTAGAAGGCACGTGGCTGTCACCTGCACTGTGTGCTTAATCACAAGGGAGCTGGTCTCCATGGCAACAGTAAGGCGCTGAATGCATCACCTGGATGGCAATGATTTCACCATGTGGAGCTGTAGCAGATCACTACATGTACCTCTGGGATGGATGCACTTTTGTCAGTTATGCAAACCTCGTGAAAATTAATGCAATTAAACATGAGCAAATATCTTTGGTGATTCCCCAGAGAAAATAGACTGATGTAAATGAAAGATAAGCAAAATTGTCTACAATATTGTCCCTTATAAAATGTGAATTATTAACACCACAGAGATAGGCCCTTAAAAAACTTTTGCAATAATTAAAATAGAAATACTAGCCAGGCACAGTGATGGTGCTCACCTGTAATCCCAACATTTGGAGGCTGAAGCAGGAGGATTGCTGCAAATTTAGGGCCAACTTGGACGACATAGGAAGCTGAGGGCCAGCCTGAACTACTTAATGAGACTGTCTAAAAGCACAAAAACAACGACAGTGAAAACCACAGCCAACCTGAATCTGGAAAACACATGGACACCAGGAGCTTTGGGCCTTGATACAACTACCATGGAAACATCTTTTCCAGGTGAGCAACACGTACTGTATGTCCCAGAAATGCAATGGCAAGGCTTTTACCAATGTAACTGCAAGGTTTTGATTTAAAAACAAATTCTGGATATTTCTAAAATACTTCATAAAAACTGGAAATAAGGTAAGTGATATTATCAATATAGTGAAATACTGCTCAACAATTAGAAAGGAAAAATTATTGAAGCATGCAAAAACTTGAAAAGCTTCACAGGATTATGTTGAATCAAAGAAGCTATACACAAAGGTTAGGTCACACACTGCATGGCTATATTCCTGTCACATTGTCAGAAAGACAATCCTTCAGATGCATCATAAATATCTGCCAGTAATTGAGGCTGAGTGAACATTTTGAATACAAATGAATTTCATGAAGAAGTTTTGTGCTTTGTTATTGCAGTTCTATGAATCTTTAACTTACGTTAAATAAACATACACAGACATTTTTACCTTTAAGCTCCACACACAGGGCCACCACATCCACGTGAATTTCTCTTCCTTCTTGATTAATAATTTTTGTCTTTTATTCTATTTTATTTTATGTTTTAGAAACCTCTTAATTTCAAGTTTTAGTAAGATATGTCATATGCAAAAGTAATAATAATAGCAGATGTTTAAACAGCACGTTCTTTCTTGTTGTCAAAATATGTTTGTTTCTTTGAAATAATAATAATAAGACAATCGTTTTTCCCAGCCCTGGGGGCCGAATGCAGGAAGCTCCCCCCACCCCGCGCTGTGCCTCTTGCTCTTCCCATTGCTTTGTAGGGTCTCACCCGGCTGCCCAGACAGTCCTCGAGCCGTTTTCATTTTAGAATTTTTTATTACTCCGTTTGCAGTAAATAATAATTACATTTATTCTGGGGAGATTGTACATGGACATGGCACATTGTGCCGGGTTTCTCTGGACATTCCCTTCCCACCCCTCCCTGTTCCCTCCAACTCCTTCCCATTTGGGAAAGCACTATGACCATTTTTTCTTTGATTTTCTATTCAGCAATCCTTTCCCACTTCTTCTATATCTTTTAATATATAAATATTTCTTTCATATGAAAATATGTGCATTTACATGGTTTCTCTTATATGAAAATCAATGTGTATATATATATATATATCATTTATATCATATATATTGTGACAAGAGACCGATGATAGGAAAAAAGGAGAGAAAAGAATAAATTATTCTAATAAGAATAGACAACGCATCTGAAAACGTACCTTGGCTTAGTATAACTGTCTCCCTTTTTACATGTCCTTCGGCTTCTTAGCCTCCATTTTAATCTGTTTATAATATAATTAAATTTATAAAGTTATAGGATGAGTAAATGAGTTCAATGTTGTAAAAATAAAAGGGGGGTGCAGGGAAAGGGGAAACGCAGGACTGAAATGTGTTATGCACATGCACCAATGCCCACCGGTGAATAGAATCACTGTGTGCTGCAAATAGAGACTCATGAAAGCAGCAGAAGAATGTGTGCATGTGTGCGGTGATTGCGTGCACATGTGTGTGTGTATGTGGGCCTGTGTGTGTGCCTGTGTGTATGCGTGTTTGTGTGTGCATGTGATTGTGCATCTACATGTGTCATTGGAAACTTCACCCTCAGTGTCAGTCTATGTTGAAGAGATTCACAAACACCATATTTCACAGCAGATCCAAACTGACCAGCGAGCTCCTGCCATCTGTTTCCTCAGGATTCTTTTTAAAGTGTTCAAATATATTTGCAGTCAAAATATCTCCACAGTTTCTCCATTAGAAAATGTTCCCCAAATTTCTAACGTACTTATTAAAAATTTTCAAATATTTTTTCTGCTGCACAAAACAAAAAAGCCATTGTCGTGGAGCACAATCTATGATAAAACAGTTCATGGAAACACTGGCCTTCTAATGCCTGCTGTAAGAGCAAGTTTTGTTCTTTCTTTTGATGTTCATCGGTGACAGTAAAAGTAATTTGGTCCGTATTTCCCCATCTTCCCATCATTGTGCTATCTCTGGTTAGTTTGAATTTGCTGTTTAGGTGAGGGACTACAAAGCACTACGCTTGCAGACAGAAGCTGTGCTCTGAACTGCTGCACCGTTTTCAATCCCGCGTACGCGCCCAAGCACTAACACACTGTGTACCCACAGTAAGTTCGCTGTGAAGTGAAACACGCATCGAACACCACAGCAGGACCTTGGTTCACAAACTCAATTCCTTCTGCGGTTCTGGGGGAGATGGCTGTGGCTGTGTTCATCTTCTGAGGCGGAGTTCATGAGTCAAAGCAAAGTTGTGTGAATGCTTCTGTTTGCAAACAGGTATTGCTGCATGCGATAAAGTATGGCCATGCACAGCCTTCCTATGTTACATACCTGCAGCCATCATTCAGGATATAAAAGGATCTATCATCATTCATATTTTAAGAATTGTGCATGATAATAAAGATTGGGTTAAGTTTCAGTTGGTGCTATCATTTCTCATTCTCTCTAGGAGAACACAAGCCTTGATCGTACGTGAGCTAGACAACCGTGACTGCTCTGCCACGCTGGCTGGGCCCTTCCTGAAATGTCCTCTGAACCCGCCTGCTGCTCCCTGCTGCCATTTATCCTCCTCCTCTGGTTCTAAAATTTTATTTCCTTCTTCATCTTCTTTGGAGACACATCCGATTCTCCTCTGGTCTCTCCCTCCAAACCATGCTTATTGTACATTTACTTTCATATTTTTCAGGTTTTCTTATTTTAGGATCCTACAAGAGCAACCCTGAGACAAACTTACAGTGAAAGTAATTCACAGGCTGGACGATGGAGGAGAGCAGACTCCACACGCTGCCCAGTGTCCTTAAATCTTCTCACTTCAATGTAGTTGTTCTGACCTTTAGCGACCAGCGTTTGCACCCCCATGCACAAACTGTGCCCCAATATGTAGATTACTTTGTTTGTGCTCCTGGCAGGACCAAAGTCCCAGGGAACTAAATACTCCTGTGAGGTCTTCAGTTAGCCACTTGCAGAGGTAGATGGGTCATCTCAGCGCTCTCTTCTTTGTGCAACCCAAACCTGAAGGCTGCATTTCCCTTTTTCTTCAGAATGAAGCAACCCCTGTGCTTGCAGCCTGGTAATGCTTGATTCTTTTTCCGTATCAATTACCATCCCCTCTCTAATACTCCTTACATTTTTCAAATAAATAACTTGAGTGTGAATGATTCTCTCAGCTTCTTTTCTGGGAGATGACCAGCTAAGACAGGAAGCGAGACTGAGGAATAAACTACCAATCCGAGCAGTCCATGAAGAAAGCTGATTTCAAGCAGGAAGAACTAATTCCTGCCCGGAAAGTAGCAGCCAGAGTGGAGGAGACGCTCTGAATTACCCAGGGGCAGAGGGCCTCTTGATACGCTCACTGCATCTGTCGCAGCACTGTCCCTCCTGCTCCCCACGTGGCTGGCCTGAGGTGCAGAAGTGGAGGACACTCTGGCTGCCAGAAAAATCTCCCAGGGAAATAGAGGCAGATGCTGACCTCTGTGAGCCAGGCCAGTTTGCTATGCAGTGAGAAAGACAGCTGATTTCCCTCCACACTGCGGTCATAGAGAAAGTCAGCATCTTTTTATTTTATTTTGATTAACATGCCTTTATTAATTGTACAGTGAAGGGTGGTTCAATGTAACATTTCAGTACTTATATGCATTGTGCTTTGGTCAAATCTGGTGGCTCTTTATCTCCTTCCTCCACCCTCTGGCAATGAATCTTACATTCCGGGACTGCTTTTTGTATAAGAGAAGACATGAGGCACTTGTCTTTCTGCAACTGGCTATTTTCTTTAAATATAATGTCTTTCAGTTCCCTCCATTTTACTTTCAGTGACAGGATTTCATTCACTGTGTCTGAATAATCCTCTTTTGCCTGTTACTCTTGCCAGACAAAGTAGAGAGAGAGAATACTTTTCCAGGGCTTGCCCTGATGCCTGACCTGCAGGCGATGTTGAAGTTTTTCTAAATAAAATGCTTGAGAGAATCAAGCAATTTTAAGGGAGAGAAATCAGTTTATCTTCTGCACAGTTGTTCAAGATGGTGGTACAGAGTGAGGGCTGGGAGGAAGTCTGAGCTGAGTACTGAGCTTTCTGAATGCAGCCTTTCTCAGGACTTCAGCGTCAAGCCATGTGAAAGAGTGAGCCAGTAGAAAGTCAGTTTAGGCTGTGCAAGTACTGCTCCCCTGAGGGGAAGATGAGAGAAAAAGAGGGGAGGGGCACACTGTGGACTAGGAGAAGTCTCCATTTCTGAGAATTTTCCCGAGTGAATGGACTATTGTAAGAAAGACCCTGGAAATAAGGATGAGTATCCAAAAGGCGATGAGGGTAGAGTGTGTGAATGAATCGGGAAATAATAACGATATGATTTTATTTTTAGAGGAATAATGACAGCAGCAAGCATGGCCCAGTAGGCTTCAGAAGAATATTCAGAAAGACAGTGGGTGAACAGTTCACGCGTTGGCTGGGGCTGTTGACCAGAAGCTGCACATATCTCTGTTGAGAAATCAAGACATTCAGAGTAAACTTTTCTCCGGAGAAGAGACACATCTCTACTTTCTCAGCCAGTAAGTATACACCAAGAATGGAAAGAAGAGAGAGAAGACAAACCAACTTTGAGGTCTTTTTCTGTCTTTGGAAAGAGAAAAATAAAGGTAATGAGGTTGAACTCCTGTACCGGTAACGGCAGAGCTTGAGGAAGTCCCGATTTGGGCAGCGTGCTAAATATCCCGCGTGTTTCCGCGTGTGCGCTCCCTCACGAAGAGATCATCTTGTCAACTTTATTTTGTTTGCAGTTCTTTTCTACCAAAGCTCAGTGACAAAGTACTTTTCACTGTGAACCAGGCTGAAACGACTTTGTTCACTTTTGCTTCTTTTGGTCTTCATCGTCAGGCTTGTTTTTGCCATCCGTCTGCAGCTAGAGGCCGTCATCTTCCCTCAGGTCTGCCTGGACAGACACACAGAGCAGCATGGCCTTCTTCCCGATCCAGGTACAGGTGTCAGGTTTATCACCTGTCCCTGCAGGACTCTGCTTTCAAGTGGAAATGAACTTGCGAGCTCAAAATGTCCAGCACAGGAGCTGGGGCTATAGCTCAGTGGAATAAGCACCTGCCTAGCAAGCGCAGGGTCCTGAGTTCAATCCCCAGTACCGCCAAAAAAAAAAAAAAAAAAGTCCAGCACACCAAAAACACTGTACATTTGCAATGGTAACATAGTAGTTTCTCCTTTTAAAAAACTGGAACATTTGCATCAGAATATCACATTTCCAGAGACATCCCTTCATCAGGCATGCTTGTTGGCAGTCTCATTTGCCCATCTCTGTAATTGCTGTGTCTAGAATGTGTTCCTATGAACTTAGGAGATGCAGCAAAGGAAAAGAGAGTTCATTGGACATTTATTCCCACAATAATTTCTCAGAGACTAATGAGTAATGGAAAGAACATTGCATTTCAAGATCAACGTTTCAAGGATAGATTTTGATATAAGTTTTCATTAGTTTTAGCAGTGCAATTATAACGATTGCAGTCACAGCTCTGACGGAGGGCTGTTCCCGCTGCTGCCTTTGACAGGATATTCCCGACATGCCCTGCAGAGGACTCCACACTGGAGGATGGAGCATGGAGCGTGAAGGGTGACCTTTTTACTCTGAGAGGTTTGTCCAGGTTCTCACCAACTTTTCACGTTTTGTAGCTTTTGGTCTCCAAACCAAAATATCACTGAGAGATTTTTTTATCCTCCCACAAAGTCCACTAACCTTCGGAAATACAAATATTATAAGAAAAAAGTCAGTGTTATCTTACTTTCTGCTTTATGAACCAGCAGCAAAACTAGGTGTTTTATTTGACTGGGAATTTTTTATCTTCTCTGTTCAAAGAAAATTAAGGGCCGGGGGTATAACTCAGTGGCACAGCACTTGCCTGGCAAGGGCAAAGTCCTGAGTTTGAGTCCATACCCAAAAAAAAAAAAAAGAAAGGCAAATTACTTCAAAATATCTATAAATAGAGATGCAGTGAAATGATTGGCTGGGCCATTCTCTTTGACTCACGAGGTAAAATGCTTCAGGAGCTTGTTCACTTGTACGTGTGTCCATTTGTGATGTTGTATATTCATAAAAGTGTGTATGCTGTTTTAGAAAGTGAGATAAATTAGATCCTCGTAAGCAAAGCAATTTGGATTTCATGATTTCAGTGTTGATACACCATGTGAGTGAGGTCAGTGTGTATCAGGAGACTCTTAGAGTCCTGAAGCAACTCATTAAACAAAACAGAACAGAACACTGATTCTCTTGACGGGAGATGCTCTCCCCTGGTCCTCTCTCCAGGACAGTAACAGTCCGGGGCATTTGCCTCAGCAACTGATAACCAGCACAAGTCACTTTGAAGACTCCTACGAAGATGAAAAGTGCACGTCAGAAGCCACGTTCACAAGGGGGAGATGGCCTCAGTCGGTGATCTTCATCACCCTTACTCACTCTAAGTCAAAACCAAAACCCACGCTGGCTGTGAGCAATCCCAAATTTAAATCATTTTATGTCCTATAATTTAGATATGTCAAAAAGGCATGGTTACATGCCATGCACTAAAAACCCCTGAAATTTGTAAATGGTCAGTCAATCAGATTTGGAATCACATCCGTAACGACAATCATTCAGAGCTTTTACCCTCAAATTAAGGGTGCTTTTGTTTTATGGGCTCTGCCTCCTAAAATCTCATAAGCCAGATGGCTTACAGAAAACAAAACTTGTTTTATCAGATTGTGCGGGACAGAGCATGGAAAACAGGTTTCTCTGGGCCCACATCCATCTAATGGCTCCAGGGAAGGTTCACCCTGGCCACTTTCTGAGGTTGGTGGGTGCAGAGATCCTTGGCCCTTCTGGGTCCCTGACAGACCATGCGGTCCTGCCTCTGGCGTCACAGCGTGGTGCTCTTCTGAGCCCGTCCTTGTCTTATCTTCCACCATGTACGTCCCTGTGTTTAAATTTCCCTTTTTTCACAAAGACACAAATCACTGGATCAGCACCTACTCTAATAATCTAGTATTGCCGTCATCTTAACTTGATCACATGTACAAAAAAACGTTTTCCAAACAATGTGACATTCAGAGGTTCAGGTAGGCATGACCCTTGGAGGGATATTCTTACAGTCCTGTGCACATAGAGCTACTGGGAATTTATTTTGGTTCAAACAGATCACTGATGATCTGTCCTTCTTCAGGGGTCAAGGATATGATATGATCACAAGGAGGTAGCAGGAAGATGCCTAGCTTTTCACATTCTCCTGGAAGAGACTCGGTTTTCTCAAGGAAATGGGAAGCTATTGTGGTTTCTAATCTGGAAGGCATTTAAGGAAAATAGAGGACCAGGCATATATATTTCTAATCAGCAAGAGAATGTAAACAGTTTATATTCTGTTGTGGAGATATGTATTGGAAAGGCAAAAGTGGAAAATACCTGAGAGAAAGTGAATAGTCAATGTCCAATCAGAAGCATAGCATGGAAGGAGAAGAAAGAAGGAGGAGGGGGAGGGGGAGAGGGAGGGGGAGGGGGAGGTGAAGTGTGGTTGTCTTGACCATAATAAAACAGGAAAATGGATTTCTTGAGAATAAAGAGAATGATAGAGGTTACAGCAGATGTGAATTTCCATGGGACAGAGCTGGAGAAATTGGGAACTGTGTCTCTGTGTAGCACGAAGCAGTGTTGAATGTTTAATAAGTCCCAAGGTGGCTGCGGCACTAGGCAGACAGGAATGAACAACATGGGCACGGATTCCATCACTTAGGAGCTCTCAGCCTAGCAGGAAATGCAATTATAATGCAGGTAATAAAGGAGAGAAGGGCATGCTGCAGAAATACATAAAAAGAAGATCAAATATACCTTCACTTAGTCAATGAGGTGTAACCTAAACTGAGAGCTGAAGAATGAATAGGAATAACCATCGCTGTAGAATACAAGGAAGGAGATCCCAAGCCTAGCAAGCAGTAGGCTCAGAGGCAGGAAAAATTGCACATCAGTTTGAAGCTTCTGAAAGAAGCTCAGCGTGGCTTAAAGGTTCATGCGAAGAGGTAAACTGAGGTGTGATGTGAGTGAGCAGAGGGAGTGAGCAGGTGGTCTTAACTGCTATCCTAAGCCCAACCTTTATACTGAGCAGAGGTGAGAAGTGCTGAAAGACCTCACTTGGGCGGGTGATGTCCTGAGGTCAGTGTAATAAAGGGGGGTCTTGTTACTTGTGGAACAAGCATACAGGGGCGTCAAAAACAAGGACAGAGAGGTCGAAAACGATAATCCACAAGCAGTACAGTGGTAGATGCAACCAGTAAAACTTTAAAATGTGGGTCCGCTTAGAAATGCAGTGATCTACTCAGGGAGTGTCTGGTGGTATTTAAGGAGAGCTCCTAGGCAAGGTAAACGGGGGAGAACAGAAGGACGGATCAAGCATCATGTGGAAAATCCTCACTCGCATGAAAAAGTTCGCTTTTTTCATGGGAAAAGTTCAATTTAGGAAAAACCCTGATCTGATGTGGGAGCCAGGCCCTGATGAATAGGCTGGGAAGGTAGAAAATCCCACCCGCGAAGCGTAGCCTCCAGGGCGGTTGAAGACTGCGCGTGGCACTGCCCTGAACTCCAGAGGAGGGCAGGTCGGTGTTCACGTTCTGCGGTGCATTTACACGAGGCTGCGGACTTACGCTGCGGAGGCCGGGCAGTGAGCTTGTACGATGGCGAGGAAACGGGGCTCAAACCGAGCCCCGACGGGAGCTGTAAAGAGACGCCGAAGAAGAGAAAAGCAAATGCACAGAGATTAGCAGAGAAGATTAGCAGGGACATCTCAGGAAGGATAATATCATGGCGATAAAAAATACAGAGTTCTTTTTTATTCAGAGTTCCTTTAAAAAATGTGCAATTAGCTGAAGGGTTTAATTAGTCCACAAGAAATATACACTTGGATTTTGAAACCAGAAAGGAACTAGATGTCAGCAGGTGGTAAGGTAAAATTATATCAAAGATGAGAAAGGACATTTACATATTTGTATAGATAATTGTTTCAAACATTTTGGTACTGTTGTTTCTCCCATAGATTTATATATTCATTCCCTCATTTATTTGTGAGTCTATCCTCTTTGTTATGTGTTAGCTGCACATGGCTGATATGAATACTGTTGAATCTGATATATCTCTAAGGTTTGGACTGTTTCATTAAACTGATTTATCAACTTTAAGCCCTTTCTCTTTCCCAGGTATGTGTCAGGCCACCTAACTATAACAGCTGTAGGGTCTCTTTATCTTTAATGTTTGCGGTTTCCTTTTATAGAGCCCTGCACTGATCATGACTTCAGAAACAATATGGCATAAGCCTGGCAGGTGGTTTTTCCTCCATGGCAGGCTCACGGGTCGATGGTGTGCAGTTTGAAAAAAACACGATCGAATCTCTCGATCAGGGCTGCCCACACCCAAGCCTTTGGCACAGTGGAGAGCTTCTCGCCTGGGGACACCTCATTAGTCGGGGTCTCAGCCACTCTCTGCTGGCTGAGACACAGTGTCCGACTCCCACAACGTAGAGGAGGAGAGGCCGACTGGCTCGCGTCTCCTCCATGTCGAGCAAGTTTAAAAACAGGAAGAGTATGGCAGAAGCCTGGGCAGAGCAAGGCTTTAGTAGGGCAGTCAGGAAGCAGAGAGAGAGGAGGGGCCAGGGAGGGAGATGTATCCCTCTAGGTCACTCCCCACATGCCCTGTCTCCCTTAGGGCCTCCTCCTCACAGCAAGTCACTCACAGTGCAAGTGTCCTCATGGTCCAGGCCTCTCCCCAAAACTCCACCTGTGAGTGCATGACAACCTTGGAGACATTTTGGATTCACCATGCAGTCTGACCACCACATGGAAAAGCCACTGGCCACTGGGTGCTCTCAGGAGGCTCTAAGGAGTACATATGGATTCTATTTTGAGGTAAATTCCTTCCTTCCTTACTAAAAATTCCTTTAATAATTTTTTATGTGTATTCATCTGCTAAATTAATTTAATGTATTATTTTTTCAAAATACTGATAGTATACTGAGTAGTTATATTTTTCTTTACTGCATGGATCCATTGTGTATAAGCCATAGAAGATTTTTTTAGTGCTTTGCTATAATTACCTGTACAGACTAAGACACTAGAAACCAAATTTCCTTTTCCTTCAAAAATTTACAATTTCTGTGTCTTTCTTGCTATGGTACATGTGTGTTGATTTGTCTCTTCTGTAGCCTTTACCCTGCATAATTCTGCAGTCCCCTTGTCGGAGGGGTGCGTTCATCCCCATGTCCATGGTGCCATGTTTACCCTGGTTCTGCCCAGCTCTGGTGCACCAGTGCGAGCCTACTCTCTACTGTCCCTGAGTTCTTCCCAGTGGCAGAAGATCAGACATGTGAGAGGTGTCTTAATTCATTTGGAGCAATCATGTTTCCTTTGTCTGACCCTCATCAGTGCAATGCTACACATCCCGTAAATCATCTTCATTGAGTCTCATGTGCCATGCCACTGGGCTTGTCTCATAGAGACCTCAAAATTTTTCCCAAATCAGAATGTACCTTTATATGGGCCTTTTGTGGTATTGATAAAAGTTAGGCCTATTTTTCTACTCTCCACTTGATTTATCTCTGTTCTAATTATTTTTTCCTTCCACTGACTCTAAGTTTATAATTTGATCTTCTGTTCTTGGTTCCCCCAAGTGGACTCTTTAAAAACTTATTTAAGAAATTCTTTTAATGTTGACATTTACAGGTACAAGTTTCCCCTGAGAGCTGCTCTATGAATTTTGGAATGTTGTGCTTCATTTTTGTTCATATTGAGGTGTTTTCTAATTTGCCATATGATTTCATCTTGACCTGTTGGTTGTTAAAACTGTGGTAATGTTTTGCTTCTGGAGAGTTTTCAAATTTTTCCTCCATCATTGGTTTCTAGCTTTATTCCATTTTGCCCAGAGAACATTCTTTATGATTTCAGTCGTGTTGAGTTTATTAAGTCCTGCTTCATGGCTTAATGTACACTCAATTCTGGGAACTATTCCATGTAGTGTTGAGAATAAAGCATGCTCTGTATTCATATGTGTGTTCATGTTAATTGGTTTTACAGGGCTGATGTAAACCAGTTCTAGATCTCCTTCTTGTTCATTTGTCCAATTGTTCTACCCATTATTAAACCCATTAGTGTAGAACTCTTTCTCCCTTCATACATGTGGGGGAAGCCATTGCGTGCTACCCATTGAGGAAACTGTGAATGCAACCAACTGGAAAACTCCTTCCTGAACACAGTTCATTTGGGCTCCCTGTGTCAGAGCATGGTGATCACCATTGCGCTGGCTTTCTCTCAAGGCTATGAACATAGGAATCCCTGCTTTCCTAGTAGGACTACCATACCTGACTCTGCATTTAACTATGTGGCTCTTAAGACACTCAGATATGAAGAGTTCATTCTATCTCACAACTTTTTATTCCCTTTAATAGCACTAAAGACTTCTTATTCGATGTATTCATTTGCAATTTTGTTTGTGGGCTTGGATGCTCTTGAAGAACCTGAGCTTATTGCAGGTAGAACCTCAGTGTGTTCCCTACTGTTTCCCACTGGAGCCCATCTTGTCCACTGTAGACTCAATAATAATTACTGGACATCCGGAAGAGGGAAAAGCATCCTGTGACTAAAACATCAAGTTACTTTCACATGTCCGTGGGTGGTAGGTCTCAGTATTTCCATCAGCTTCTCCTACCATACTCTTTTCCCAATCTTTACTTTTCAAACGTAGAGGATTTTTCTACACCTTGAACATGCTATGAGCCCACCTAACTCAGGTTCTTGTGATGCTGGGCATCTGCCTCTGTCCTTTTCACAGAGCTTATTCCTATGCATAGTTTAGGTTCAAGGAACTTTCTTGATAAAATCAGACAAGTTTATTGCAGTTATATATGCTTACCTAAAATTTTCACTGTACAAGTTACCAGAATTAAATTTGCTTAAATGTTTATCTCCAAATCCAAAACAGAAGGGACATGTTTGCTTACTATACTAGAGTAATAATCTTTATTATGTTAAGCGTACATCTTTTTGTAACATTTTAAAAGCTATTATTATAAATGGTTTATATTCAATCATGTGTTATGCAACATTCTAAAATATAATCTATTAACTTATGTGATATATTTATAATTTTTTTCTTTATCTAGAACTATCATGCTTTAAACTAGCTATAATGTATTATAGTATAAATATCTGCCTTCATATCATCTTTATTATGAATGACTGAATATATCAGCATGTACTTATTCTTTGCTGATTTCCATACAATCTTTCCTCCTGTACATAGCATATGTTCATACGTTTTCTGTTCTTTGTTTCTATAGATTATAAAGATAAAAGCTGTATCTTCCTTTACACTTTTTCTTACTGTTTACCTTACTGGGTTTCTAAACTTACATTTTCCTTTATTGATAAGGGCAAGTAGTTCAATGAGCAGCCACACAAGCTAATGTGCAGGATGTCTGAATTTAATTCCCAGCCCCAACAATAATGGGTAGTGTGCACAGAATGACCTAATTTAACACTCTTGACCAACAGTTCCTCTGTGTCAACAGTTAACACTCACCTTGTTCTGTTTTCTTTTTTTTTTTGAAGATTCTATGAAAAAATACATATGGGTTTAAAAGTATTTCTGGCACAGAATGAACAGGCACCCAATAAATGATGGTGGCATCAGTTACTCACATTCTTGAATAGGAAAGAACTATGATTTTTTTCTGGTATTGTGTTGAGGGTACTGTCTGTGCTTGCACTGCCAAATCAAACAGAATCCACCCATTTGTGTTTCACATAGGTCTTGGTGAGGCTAAGTCATGCAAAATTCCCAAGTTCTGGACAATTACTTGCCTTTGTTCCTTACAGATTTTGATCTCAAGGAGGGGTAAACCTCACAATGACCCCCTTTGCGTGAATTGTGGGAGAACAAGTGTATGCACTTCCTACTCTTACCTACTACTGCATTCTGCACTGGCTGGGAGAATGGCTGTGAGACACTCCACTCCACCTCGGACAGAAGACATGTGCTGCCTCAGCTGATCATTACTTTCTCCCTGTGGTTTCCCTCACCACCAACAGAAAATTATAATTTGCCTTTGGAGTTTTTATCAGAAATCTCATGTTACAGTTTTCTTTAAATGAGACTGGGCAGTAAAACGGCATTGTGGCATGTGTGTTTCCAGAGTGTGCTGGGAGGCTGAGCTTCACGAAGCCGCTGGCAGCAGTGCCTCCTAGTGCACTCATCAGACTTAGTGACACGGCCTTGGCATCCACTTCCTTCCCTAAGGACACATGCTGCAGGGGACTCAAGGATGCAGGCATCATTGGTGTATATTTCCCAGTTTTCCAACCAACTGGCCAAACATGTTATCATCTCAGAAGCCATTTTAATCCTTCATCTAGGAGCCTCTTCTCCACCTGTGACTTGTTTTGCAGTTTTAGTTTTAGCTTTTTCTTTTTTGGTGGCAGTATTCTTCTGGAAGGTTGCACTGCCTAAAGATAGGGAGCTGAGGCAAATCAGCCAGGTAGGGAACAGCTGTGAGTCATAGAGATGGATCTTGGGGATAACAGGCATTCTCTTGGAGAGGCTGAATTTCACCTTAGGGTTAACGAAACTTATAAAAAATGACAACAGAAATGAAGAATTAAATACCCAGGGAATCAACTGAACCTGACTGTCCCAAACTCACTCAATTGGGGGGTCATAATTTATTGTCTGGGCAGGTGTTTATAGCCTGAATAAATGAATGATGACCTAGCTATTTAGTAGGAAGCCATTCTAGCAGGATCTAGAAATTACCTACTGCTCCCTCACTGACTGCTTGGTGTTTTGAAGGTTAGTGTTTGGCCAAAGATGAATATTATGCTTTATATGCAGTTGGCCCCCAAGAGCCTCATGCACAGTTGGTGGGCCTTTGGAAGATGATTGACTCAACAGGACTCTAAAGCTAAGTCTCATGTGAGAAGGCGGGGGCTGAAGAATCAAGTCCCTGCAGTTTTCTTCTGGAAGGATGCGCTGCCTAAAGATAGGGAGCTGAGGCACATCACAGCTTCCTCCACAGCTCCCCCTTTCGTTCTGTGCCTTCTTGGCCACCAGGATGTGAGCAGCTTGCCCTCCACCATGCTCTCTGGCTTCTTTTTCTTTTTGGAGCCAGTAGATCATGGACTGGAATGTGAGCCAAAATAAACCTCTACTCCTTTAACTTGTGTGTCTTAGGTATTCTGTGTCCCAGCCACATGGAAGAAACTAAGACAATGAACCCACAAAAAGTCCTGCTAATCAGTGTGTCTGGAAACACACTTTAGCCTCTGCTTCAATATCCGCTCATTACGATGCTTCAGCCATGAGAAATAACACAGCTTCAAGCTGTCTTCAATTGTAAGTCACTTACTATTTCATTAGTCAGCAAGTCTGGTGCTGCAGAGGCGTGCAGATTTTTTTAACGACTGAGTGGTGTCAGCCAGGGCCCAGAGCCTCCCTCTCTACACACTCCTGCTCTCACTACTGGTCTTGTCATTAGGCGGACAGCCAGGCTGCCAGGCTGCCAGGTATCACCCAGACTTGCTTCTAGAGATGGGAGATATCATATCACTTAGAGAGAGTATGTTTCTTTTTAAAATTTATTTTCTTTGCCCTTTTATCACAAAGCAATGTATTTAATTGCTCATATCTTGTTTAACTTTATATAGAGGACTAGAGAAGAAAAAGCGTGAAGAGAGTACCACTTTTCTGCTTAAATTTATGTGACAGACTCAGAGTGAGCTGAAACAAAAGTGTCAGCTTTTTAGAAATTTCAGTTTTTGACGAGATTATGGAATTTTCTTCCATAGTATTTCTTCTCAGCAGAGAATGAGATCAAGTGAGCAACGTCATGAGGGAAATAACAGTGACATTTAGAGTAATTTATCGTTGCTTTTTCAGAGAACTGTGTACCTCGTTGAGGCGATTAGAAAATCTTTGATCAACTTTGGTTCTTACATTCTTGTGTTTTAGTTATTTTCTCCTTGCTGAGACATATACCTGATTTATAGAGGTTTCAGTCCAGAATCAGCTGGCTCCAAGGCAGGGTGGCATATGACAATAGTGTACGGTGGCAGAAGAAAGCAAAATCAACAAACAAACAGTTTGTTTCTGCCCCTTTTGTATTCTATGCAGGCTGCTGGGACTAGGGTGGTGTTAATCCAATCAGTGGACTGATCACCAATCACCCACTCTTAATCCTGGCACCCTTCATCCCAGCATTGTATCACCAATCAGTCACAAACTCTGCAGTCAGTTGCATGCAAAAGAACTCTACGACTGCATGAGGTTTAGGGGAGACATCTAGAAAGAAACCATAGCACTTTGCTGCTATTTCATGATAAATATATGTGTGTGTATGTATATGTATATACATACACACACATATATAAAGTTTCTTAACATGAAATACATTGAAGAGGTTATTGTAATTTCATTAGCAGGTATCCAAATACATCTGAAAGGTCCTCCCAAAGCCTCATGTTTAAAAGGTGAATGGATCATGGATCGCAAGGGCACTGCATTTATTAGTAGATTCATTCACTGATTAGTTGGCTATCTAAATGCATTATAAGAAGATGGGCCACAGGGGCACTGACCTGCAAGGTAGCCCCCTTCCTCTGCCCCTGCCTTCTTGTCCACTCCCTGGTTGCCATGGGTTGAGCATACTTTCCTCTGGCCCTCTGGCTTGGAGCCAGTTGACCATGGACTAAAGCCATGAGCCAAAACAAATCACTCCTTGTTTACACATGAATGATAGAACTTGTGCCTCGGATATAAGAAAATGACTAAGACTGATTTTGGTACCAGGAGTGAGGGTTGTTGTAATGACTAGACCTAATCATGTGGTTCAAAGGCCTTTGGAAGTGGGAAGAGTTTACAAACGCTTAGAAATGCTGGCTATAGAATACCTAAAAGGGTGTAAGTTGAGCTTGGCAAGTGATTCCATTCAGAGCACAGATCAGAATGCTCATAAAAATACGGGCAGTAAAGGCCAGACTCAGGAGTTTCTATTTAAAAATAAGGACTCCATTGGCATTTGAAATAGAGACTGTGCATGTTATACTCTGGCAGAAAGTTTGTGTGTATTTTGCTCAATTCTTGAAACTTTGCAGAAGGCTAAGATTAAGGATAGGGTACTAATTAATTGGTACAGGAAATTTCAAAACAATCCATTGTTCAGGCTGTGACTATAACATTTTCTCTATAAGCTACATGAAGAAACATCTAAGACCTAACTATTAAGAGCAGGACAGAAGGTGAAATAAGCAATTCAGACTCTGGAGAAAACTAATCCTAGTTTTTCCGAAGGAAGGTAAGAAGTCTACATATTGTGTAAAAGAATATGATGTTCAAAACTAATGAGAAACATTAGCAAGATCTCAGAATATATGACTCAAATATAATACATGTTAGCAACAATGAGAAATTTAATTTCAAAACATTATGTTTAAAAAAATCAATGAAAACAAGGAATGTATGGTTGTTAATTTTAAAAAGAAGTGAAAGCCCTACTCATAGAAAGCTAAAGAATATTGTTAAACAAATTTAAGTACTTAGATATATTAAGTAGAATATTTGATACTACCACAATGTAAATTTCTTCCAAATTTACCTGAAGATTAGTTGCAACCCTAATTAAAATACCAGAAGACTTTTATAGAAATTCAAATACCGATTCTAAAGTGATGTAAAAGTCCAAAATAGTTCTAGAATAGTCAACAAAAATATTTTTGATTTGACAAAATAAAAATATTGGAGGCTGATGCTACATGAATTCTAGATATAAAGTTTTAGTAAGTAAGGCAAAGATCTGGGGGTGTGGATTAATGAAAATCATAGCCCAGAACCTGACATAAATTTATTTGATTTTTGAAAACTATAAATTGAGAGGAGACATTGGCACAATTAAAACTTTTGTTATATAAAAGTTATGTTGAAAGATTGAAAAAACAATCCATAGACCGAATTATGAAAATCATAATTCTGGCAAAGAAAATATATAGAGAATATATAAAGATCTCCTAAAAGCATAGCAAGAAAACACCTATTTAAAAGTAGGAAAATTTTGGAATAAATTCTTCACCTACAAAATGTATCCAACTGGCTAACATGAAAAATATGTTTCATATCACTAAGTATTGTGAAAACAAACATTTAAATGAAATACCAAATACATCCATGAAATGGCAAACCTTTAAAAGCTTGATAATACTAAATGTGAATTAAAATGAAGTAATTGATTTAAAAAATAATTTAACTATTTCTTATTAAATTATACTTGCCATGTGATTTAATGACTCTGATTTATCCAAGAAAAAGAAACAGGCTCACAAGACCCTTGCCCACTAACAGTCATAGCCAGACTGTTCTTATCTGAAAAGGTAAACAATCCAATTCTTCATCATCATGAGAGCAAAAAAAGATAACAATACTTACAAGAAAAAGGAAAGGTACAAAAATCATAATATTGAAGGAAAGCTTTGAGGCAGGCAGAGAGTTTGGTAAACTCTGGGAAGGACCGGCCCATCTGCGGGTGAGAGTAAGGAAGTGCGTGGGTGGGTGCCTAGAGAGAGAAGGCAGAGGCCTGGGGTGGAGCGAAACCAAATACCAAGGGGTGTTGTTTCCCTGTAAGAGCCGGGACTTTTTATTGGGCCAAGCATCCGTGCAAGAATCCCTCACCTTTGTGCAGGAAAAGCCCATTTTCAGGAGACTTCGGAAGCTAATTTGTCCGCTGCACAAGCTTTTGAGAGTTATCTGTGAGAAGTTTCAATTCCAGTTGTGAGTGCACACCCAGTTCACACTGGAATATCATTTCCGAACTTGCGGAACAGTCTGTGGCTTGAGGAATTGTCTCAGAGCAGCTTTAGCATTTCTCAGAGGGATAACTGGGGTGCAAGGAATCCTCTCACATAGAAAGGAGAGAAATTCCAAGGAAAAAAGACTGCGATCAAAAAGTAGGTACAAAGGAAGATGTTAGCACATATAAGCGATTTTCTCTTTTAAAGAGGAAAAAGGAAATTATTTCAATAACCTTCACATTGTAATACTCTAGCCTTTGACACTAATATTCTAGAGAAAGTTTCTAACATAAAAGTTGCAATTCTCAGGATCCTGCATATTTTTTGAAGGGAAACTCCTGTCTTAACTTTATGTTCTCATTTTTCTTGATTGACAGTTGACAACAATACGTTCTGTAAGACTGAAATGACAGTAGATTCTTGAGTGTATAATACCATTAAATAATTCTGCTGTGAACAACTTGAAATAGCAGAACTACAATATGATACTCAAGTAAACAAAACTGATTTCTAAATTTACAACTGCAAATCTATTAGTCATATTAATATGTCATGGAATGTCCATGCTATAATTACCAAATGAAATGATTTCTTCCCTTGTGTAATGAAATTCTAAAGCATTCTTCTAGTACCCAAGCAACAGTGGAAAATATATCTGTTCATCTCTCTTCCTGAAAACCGTTCATTGCCTAGTTCTACCCTTAGTATCAATATTGTCATTAGCCTCCCATTTTAGTAATTTTACTTCAAACTCCTTTTTATTTTCTACATCTGTTACTTTTACTCCACAGACCCTAACCTTCCTTTTATTACCCATAAAGCACTTACTCTAATATACTGAACGTTCACATGATTAACTTCCACAGTTCCACCTGTCTGGCCTTTCTCATCTACAGTGTGCTCTTCACTCGGTCCCACGGTTATTTTGTGTGCTCCTTGTTTGGCCTATATTTTTCTTCCTGAAATTCCGTCAGTGAGCAGTTGCTGCCATTTAGATTAAATGTAGTTTTCTGTCAGTAAATGTCAAGGACCTTCTACAGCCCACACTTTCCGTCCTCTGCCGTATTTGACTTTCAAAGCCCACCTTGGTCAGCAGTTCAGCATGAAGCTCCCTTTGAGGCGAGGCGAGTGCCACCTGCTGGCGCCGCACCCACCCGGCCCCCTCCTCGCACGGCCGGTCCTCATCAGCAGTAATTTCTCACCACGTGGACACGGGCACTGACAGCGCTGCCTGGGCTGCTCACACTCTGACTTTCCTTGCACCTCTGCTCTGTCAGAAATTCAAACTCTGAGCAGCCTGAGAGAAGAACAACCAGTAATTTGCAGTTCAATTTGGAAGTAGATGGGAAATTGTTGGAAAACTGTCCTTCATTAAGAATTGCTCATATAAGACAGAAATATTAGACCACATACTCCAAGCACATGGCTCTCATCCTGTTTATGTAGATGGTCTTAAGTAAAATAATAACTTATTTGAGTGTGATTTTCGTTTTTCACGCTTGTCCTTTTTCTGTCATTTTAGAACTATGTCATCTATATTCAACACAAATGGGAGGGAAATATGTCTTATTCTCTACATCAGGATAGATTTCTGGTTCACTTCCTAGGTGTGGTAGGATTGAGGACATTTCATAACATTCCTTTATCCTCCTGTCATACACGTGATTATGCCTGTTTAAGACCAGGCCTTTTGGTCCCTGTCAAATTCATTTGTTGAGAGCCTAAACTCCATGGTGGCTGCTGCTAGGGGAATGGAAAACTTGTGATTGAGTGAGGCAATAATGCTGGCTCCCTGGCCCATTATGATTGGTGTTCTTACCAGAGCACATACATTAGGAACCCCCTCCCCAGGCCATGGCCCAAGGGGAGCCGCCATTTGCAATCCAGCAAGAAAGCTGTTCACTTGCACCCGGATCTTCAACAGTCAGCCTCCAGAACTGTGAGAAAATACGTTTCTGTGTTACTTTACAACAGCAGCCCAAGGCACCTAAGACAATGTCCTAATTCCTCTTGGTTACTTCTGGAGGATTAATCTTGGTTCAGATCTCCATCCCTGACCCTGCTTGCTGATTTCACAGCTCATCCTTATCAAAGATCCATCTGTATGCACGATGACATCCAGGAAAAATGAGGATTTTTTTTCTAAAGTGATGAAAATGTCTTTATCCCCTGGGCTTGGCCACGCAGCACCACAGATTCAGCTGTTGGGCTCCCCCAGGTGGAGAAACACGTGATCTGAAACATGTGAGTAGGCTAGGGTGCCCTGCCTTGCAGATGGGAAGAGAAGGTCACAGGAAAAGGGCATTGAGCAGAGGGAGAGGAAGAAAGCTCTTGGTGTTATGGAGTGAAGGGCACCCGGGGCAACAGTTATGCTGACTGCTGTTGCACCTTTCACTGGGCTGCTCGTTGTTTAAACTCAGCCTCCTCTTTTGGAACAGTCTCCTCTTGGGATGGCCTGGGCATTTCTAGATCATCACTACACATGTGCTTTCCTGGTTCCCTTACATTTTCTGGAGACTCTGATCAGAGAAGTGAGCATTAGCAAACAGAGTGAATAGGTAGAGACTCATGAATCCTTGCTTAATCAAGTTTGGACAGTGTGTTGCTCTGAGGTGTTTTTGACTGTGTTTCTTAATAACACAACTTGTTGCTTAATGGAAGGAGATAAAGGCAGAACATTTTATGGTGTTGAGGTTTAGAGATATTTAATCCAGTGCATGTGAGCTTGCTGAGAATTCATGGTATAAGAAAATAGAGTACAGCTAATCCACAATGGTGTCCCAGGAAAGCTTTAAACTGATGATATGTGATTATATATCCCATTTCACAAATTTCTCAAGTTTGTCCTTTTGTGAGACTGCAGTCCATTTTTACTTATTTCAGTCAAGGTACTCAGTGTCTCTGTGGATTTTAGTTTAGTGATTTTTTTCTCTTATAAAGTAATAATATCTGTTTTCCTATATGACACTGTTTAGTAAAACAAACTCAATAGATAATCTCCTGGAAAAGTATTTTGCAAACACATAAATGTTTGGAAGAGTAACTTGGAGGTATCAACGCATATCTTTTAAAAAGAAAACCTTAGATTCTCAGCTGTATATGTCGTTTATGCATTCTCTCTTATAACAGCACAAATTCTTTTGCTGCTGCTGATTCTGAGACAGGGTCCTGCTGTGTAGCACAAGCTGGTCATGAGTCACGATGTAGCCCATGCTGACCTTGAATTGGCACTGATCCTCCTTCCTCTGCCTCTTAAGTGCTGGGCTCGCAGGGATACACTACCAGGCTTGACTACCAGGCAAATTCTAAGTGGTAGTTTATGAGAATTAAATAGGGTGAAATCTTAAAATTGATTTTTTATTTTGTGGGTTGTTTCAAATCACTATATACAAATAAATAGCACAAATGTTGCCTTGGCAGCAGAGAATTTTAAGGAAGATGGTATACTGCAGACTAAAAGTGTGAAGGACTCGTAGCCATAGGAAGGTTATGACCATTCACCAGTGTTGCCATAATATAAAATGCATGGGATGAAATGACTCATAGTGTTACCATCTCAAAATTATTTTTCTGGTAAATATCTACATAAAATAAATTTTATATAAGCATTCAGAGAAAAGTTGAATTTTGACACATTTCAACAAGGAAAAAAGGCAGCAGCATCACAGTTTTAACTCAAATTCAAAGATGGTTATAATCGATGTAAGTTACTCAGTCATTTCTAGGGCACATCACTTCTATGCTGGAAATATGAAAGGAAATAAGGTAAAGAACATTAAAATATTTCATTGCAGCTCATTGGATTATATGCTCATTATTCAAGAAAAAGTGAGTCCAATCTTTTATGCCACATCTTTTTATTTATTTTCTGGGATTTAAATACACTTAATGGAGTGATATGTGTGATGCCAGCTCCCAATATGAACTCCATTCAGTGTGGTCAGGCAGAATTAGAAAGTGATTTCATGTGTCATTTCTTTAGTAGATGAGACGAAAAATTAATTTTAGAAACACAACTGAATGAAATGTTGGATTCACTACTATTTTATTATTTAAGTTACTATTTTAAAATAATTTAATTTATATAATAACTTTTAGAATATATTGATGTGTCAGATATTTTCATCTGAACTTTACTAGATACAATCAGAACCAATTTCATCAATGTTTCTATTATGATTCTTTGTCAATTTGTAATTATAGAACCATGTTAAATTTGCTAAATGTTTTCTCCTATAGCTTGGTAAAGCAGAGGCTACAATAATTTACTTTATAATACCCTTAAGCACTGTCTCATGAACTTTCTTCTGTTAATTAGACTTTATAAAGAAAATTGGTTTACAAGAATTCAGACTAAGCGGCAAGGAAGACATAAAAAAATGAACATTTTTAATTGAACCTGTCATTTGCAACTGGTAACCAAATAAATTTTTTTTGTAGTGTGTTATAACTTGTGTGTGATCATATTGAAAAGGTATATTTCTTCTAAGTAGAAGAAAGTAAAAGACCCATGGTTTACAATGAAGGAGATAAGATAAACACTGATTTGTTAGTACAAGAAATATGATATTGGATCAGAGCAGTTTTGCAAAGGGGCTATTACTGTTACCTCTGTGACTGTCATCATCAGAAGCTGAGGAATATGTCAATTATGCACAAGTAAAATTGAGAAGTTTTCAGGCTTGTCATATTTTAGTCAGTGGAATTCTACTGGCTATAAATCTTCTAAAACAAAGGTGAAATGTCAAGTATCTAAATATTGCAAGTATGAAACACATATGTATGCAACATATCAAGAGTCTTCTTTTTGAAGGTACTGGGGATTGGGGATTAAGTCCAAGCCCTTCATCCTGAAATACATACCCAGATTGATCTTCCTTTCTCCGTTCTTTTTCTTTTTCTTTTTCTTTTTCTTTTTCTTTTTCTTTTTCTTTTTCTTTTTCTTTCTTTCTTTCTTTCTTTCTTTCTTTTTCTCTTTCTTTCTTACTCTCTCTCTATTCCTTCCTTCCATTCTTTCTTTTCTAAATCTTTAAATTGGCCAGGGTGGGCTTAAATATGTGTTCCAGATCTTCCTGGTGCAGCTTTCCACAGTGTTGGGGTTATAGACTCACACCCTACCATATCAGGCTTCAAAGATTTCTTGATTTAAAAAATACTCTCAGCCTTCTATAAGCTTATGGCAAAATTTTGCTAATTTTTAAATTTATTAACTAGATTATACTCCTTTTTCAATCAATAACACTCAGAATGAGCACGCATCATAGGAATCATTTCCTTTACCAATGTGTTATACAGTTTGTCACACATGTAACACAAATATTCAATTCCAAGGCTATGAGTGAAACAACCACAAGATATATTTGTCAAAAACTTAAAGTGAATAAGAAAAGGGAGTCTTTCATGAGCCAAAACGGTTTCAGAGTTCCTGTTCCTACCAATGGCGATCAGGACAATGAACACTTAGTGTTCACTGAAGACCCTCATTGTGGAGACAACCAGTGTCCCACTGACTGAGTAGGAGGCACTGTGGCCAAAACTCACTAACCCCAACTTAAAGGATGTAGGGTTGGAAAGAAATGAACTGTGAAACCGGCAGCCAGTTCTAAGCTGAAACCCTGTTCCAACAGGGATCAGAAAATAGAACAACACTCTCCCTGGGACCTGGTGTTCTGCACAACTGTGCAGGAGAAGATGGGAGGATTCAGCACAAATTCTCCACCCATGGTGGGCAGAATTCTGATAATATGGGAAAGGGAGCCAAATCTATGCCGTTTTGTATTCTGGTGCCATTATAAAGTTTAAATTTCTGCTTCCTTAAGTTTGTTTCTTAAAAATGTTGTCATAGTTACCTAACCCAATACCAAGACTGCTTGTTCTCTACCTAAAATGTTAAACACCTTTGTTCCTTTGTCACAAGCTAAATGCATGCTTTCTTGGAGTATTTCTGTAGATGCACTAAATCATATCAGAAAAAAATCTAATCCCCCCATAAAGAGAAGTAGACCCAGAACTAGAGCTGTATAAATATTCTCACCTCCTGCTCTTCAGAGTGGGTGCTTTGTCTTGTACTAGTAGGGTGCCCACTGCCAGCTAATAAACTTGCTTATCTCTGCTTCCAGCCTCCACAGGTGACTCAATTAAATAACTGTATTTGCTGCAACACTAATGCAGCATCTTTATAAAATACAGAGAAAATAAAAGCATATGTTAAAGAAAAGTTTCTGGCTCAATTTATCTCCAGATTCCACTGGAGAGTAGATAAAACTCAGTGTAAGAGAAAAACACACGTCAGCACCATCCAGATCATCACCAGAGGAAAGGATGTTGAAAGAAGAAAGAAGAGGAAAAAGTGGGGCAGAGGACTCTTGTCTCAGAAAACCTATGGAGCCAGAAGAAACCCCTCACTTAAAGACTGGTCATGTAGGGAGTAGCTACAAGCATAACTCAGTAGATAAAGTGTGTTCAAAGCCTGGGTCCTCCATTCAGTAACTATGTGAACAGGAAAACATTTCCTTGTTTTTGATGTTCACGTTTTCCTGTGTTAATAGCAACATGCCACTCTTCTGTATTTGTCACAAATCAAAGAAACAAAACATGAGAATACCTGAAAGTCCACACTGTCCTCCATGAGTGATTGAATTACATTAAGAAACTCACTCACGGCTATCATTCCACTTCCGCCCTACTTCTGGCTGCTGACACCATGGCACTGTGCTCTGTGAAGTCCACCTTCCATTGAAAGCAGCAGCCCTGGCCCCTAACTTCCTCTTTCAAACTGACCTTCTTCCTGTAACTCCCATAGAAACCACCACTTGGAATGAGGTGGTGGAAAGGGGACCCCACTTCATTCACCAGCTCTTTATGTTCTTTTATTGTTCTTGTTCCTTCACCCTGAAATACATTTAAAATATATTCCATATTACGTGCCATTCATCTTTCCTTCTCTCACGAATCCATTTTAATCAGGCTTTCATAGGAACATCCCATAGACACTTTTTATGTAAAAATCATCAATGATCCCAAGTTACCAAACAAAATATTTTAGTATTAGTCCATAACTTAATCAAGAAGCAAAATTTAAAACAAATTATCAATTATTCCTTTTTGATCTACTCTCCTTAGCTGATTTTGAAAACACCTTACTATGTTCCTAAACACAGATTTTTTTTGTTTGTTTCTTCTGTTCCTTTCAGGTTTCTGTGGTTCTTTCTCTTCATTTTTACATTGTCTGTAAACACACACTCCTGGTGATGTCAGTTGTTGTCCCGGGTTTGAATACGCTCAGCATGCTTGGACTATCAGATCAGACTGAGCCCCTCAAACTAAGATGCACAACTTTTAATTTAACAGTGCCTCATGGATGGCCAATATATCTCAAATTTGAAAGGAAAAAAATCCAAAAATCTTACTTCTTCCTATTCTTCTGAGCCTACAATCTTCCACACAAAGCAATGGCAGCTCCATCCGCCCAACCCCGCAGTACACAGTATGTGCAGTCTTCACTGCCTCTGCCTTTCTCACAATATGATATCATCCACCCTCAGTCCACTGGCCACTATATCAGTGCTAAGGACTCTGGAACCCACACATGCCCAGAACATCACAAATTTCCAGTGTGTTCCCAGGCTCACACTGCCCCCAGTCACCACCTGCACTACTGGGTCAGCAGACTCCTTCCTTCAGGTGGAAAGGAGGGTGAGATGATTTAATATCTACTCTCCACACAGTGGCCAGTGTGCTCCCTAAGAAAAAGCTGGATGATTTTATTTTTCAGAAAGACTTCTGCACTGGTGTTATGGTTTGTGTCTGCATGTCCTCCCAAATCCTCATGCAGTTATGGGTGGCTTTTACAGTTTATGACTGATCCATGATCCAATGCTGGGATTATGGGTGTGAGAGCTATATCTTCCCTGGGGTGGAGAGTTTGCTGGGATTATGGGTGTGAGAGCTATACCTGCCCTGGGGTGAATAGTTTATATATGAAGGGAGAGAAAGAGGCTGCTGGCGGCCATTCCTCCCTTCTTGCACTTGTTGCTTTGCTGTGTACCGCCGCCATGAGCTGCAGCACTCTACCACGTGCCACTGGGCCTCAGGACCAGCCAAGTATGGACTGAAACCTCCAAATCCAAAAACTGTAAGCTAAATAAACCTTTCCTTCATTTTAGATGTTGAGTATTTTGTCTCAGCAACAAGAAAAAGGTAACCAAGACAACTAGTTTTCAATTTTGTTCATAACAAGAGACCAGAAGTTTGCAAAGATGAGATTTTGAAGGCCAAAGCCACGCCTTTTATTCAGGCTTTAATATAATCATTATAAAAAATTTCTGCTTCTGCCCTTCAATGGTAGAATTTTATTTGCTTTTTTCCTCTGCATAACACTAAATGATAAGGAAAAGTATTGTTCAGATATTAAACTCAAAGAAAAATGAAGGATTATGTAGATAATTTTAAAGAATGAGGCAAAAGACTATCATGCCCTAAACACGTACAAGGGAGCAGGAGCTAAAGAGGTGCAATGCTTAGTCTGAGGACGTTGTGTGCTGAGGTACCAAACAGGGCCAGGAAGCATGGCTGGATGAATGATCTTAGCTGCGATTCAGAGCTTCAGAAACCCACTTGGGGTAAATCATTACAGAGATGATAGTTTAGACCTGGCATTAAATTAAACCTCCAAGAACATGGTTTAAAGAGAAAAGGAGTAAAAAACATCCTTATTTGAGTGATAAGATGATATAAGTGAAGGCTTCAAAGTAATTTGAGAAGTGGATGTCAGAATGTGCTGTCACAGAAACGGAGGAAATAGAATTTAAAGGAAGGGGGAAAATTAACAATGTGAAATATCACTGAAAGTTGCAGGAAGATGAACTTTTGAGCGATCCATTATATCTAATGACAGGAGGTCCTTTGTGACCCTAATGAGGGTGATTTCCTTGAAGAGACTGAACTTGAGGACAGACTACATAAGGTTGAAGAGTTATCAGTAGTTGGACAATGGGAGGAAATGATAGTAGGTATATATTTTTTTTTCTGGGAGCAGGAAAAGTAAGAAAAAATAGAAGGAAACACAAGACCACTCTGTTCCTTCATGGCTTCACTGGGGGTGCACATGAGCATCAGTATTTAAATGCTGATGTGAAGCCTGGGTAGAGAAGAAGAGGCTGCTGGGAGAGAGCACTTATTTTAAAAGGATTCTGGTGGCGTACACAGGAGTAGGGCATAACGTAAGACGAAGGATAACTACAAGAACATCCGAGGAGAGTACCTGGGACAGGTGTAAGCACAGGTTCCTCGCAGGATGCTGAGGGAGTTGTCTTTATAAAGTATCGATGAGGTCTTTATAGAAAATAAGGCAACTGAATCGATGTTTGGGTTTGGAAAGAATGGATCTTACTCAGAAAAGACATTTTGAATAAGTCACAAAAAGCAAGTCAGATAATGATTTCATAACAAACTAGAAGAGGAGAAGCGCAGGGGTTAAGTGAGGTCTGGAGCCACAGGCTGGGAGCCAAGCAGGCTTCTCAGGATGTGTTTGGAATTTTCCTAGAAGCTCCCAGGACCAGTGGGAGAGCAGCATGAGTGCACGGAGAAGATAGGGAGCCGCAGTGAAAGGCCAGAAGGTTGCGAAGACTGGTGACCGTGCCTCTAGGCAGGATCCTGGAGCCTTTAATGTCTTGTCGCTGGGGGTCTTCTCTGTTCTTCTCTCTGTGCACGCGGTGCTTTCCTTCCTTCTTGTCCAGAAATTGCTGAGAACTGAATACTCCCTGTAGCCAAGTAATTAGGCATAAGTTATAGGAAATGTTCAGTGCTGCAAATATCTCTCCTTAACAGAAATTGAGAAATATTTTTGAATCTATAGCCAAATTTAAAGTAATTGTTTATAAAAAATCAAGTACCCAGATTAGGACAGCATTTTCATAAAGGGACTGATGTGCTACCACAGCCGTGGACATCCCAGGAGACTTGTGGCAGAGGGAGTTGAAGAAATTCGCATAAATGCATGTGTGCAAACCGACCACTACCAAAGGTCTATGTCAAGGACTTTGTGTGATGCTGCCTTCAGATTAAATCAGGAAAGAGATAATTCCCTTAGAACCCTTAACTAATCCTCCACCTTCATACATGTGAGCTTCAGATGTGTTCTTCTCGTGTGGGATGGCAGGCACAATGCAATAGTTAAGATGGCTATAGATTGTTACTCATGAGGCACAAGGACAAACCAAACCCCATTCTCCCTCGAGAAGTGTGTTCTAGGACTCAAATAACTTTTCTCTGTAAAACTATAGCTAACATAAATTCACTGTAAAAAACACAAAGTAATATACCACAACAAAATCTTCTGAGTAACATATTCAAAACACAGACTCAAATGTACAATGACTTCATATGTTGAAAGATTTTGTAAGTGAAGAAATAAATGAGAAAATTTGAAGCAGCAACAGAAAATGATTTACTTTCAAAAACGACTACTATGAATGAAAAAGAACCAATAAGAGTTCTAGAAATAGCACATATGATCACTGAAGTTAAGGACTCAAAGAATGGGTTTGGGTTACCCCCAAATGCACGTTCATGATGGAGCACATGCAAACTGGAAGCTAAATCTAAGGAAATTACTACTGACCAGTAGAGAGAGAAAATGAAACCAAAGATATGAAGGACACATAGTATATGTGAAAGGAGAATGATAATATCTCATAAACTTTCTTCAAAAATATCTTAAGCAAAGAACACATCCAACATGGTTTCAAAATGTACAAAGATACAGTAATCAAGAGAGTGTTATATTCGCAAAGGGGTGGATTAAAAAATCAACACAAAAAAGGAAAAGAAATAGAGTAGCATACATACCAAGCGCTCCTCTTCAGCCAAATGTGGACATTATGCAACAGACAGCTAATAGTCTCTACAAGAAGTGGCACTGGAACAGTTACATTACATAAAAAAGGAACTTTAATTCATATCCCACACAGTATATAAAAATGAGCTCAAAATGGATTATAAAGTTAAATATTGAAATTATGAAACTTGTGGCAAAGTCAGAATATGTAGAATAAAATCTTTGTTACCTTGGGCTAGGCGAAAAAAGTCCATGATGAGAATAATGATATAGTTTATTGATGTTAAAATTTCTATTCTTCAAGAGAAAATTAACAGATTGAAAAGAAAGGAGTGTAGGAGAAAATAGTTACAATCATATAGCAGGTACAGGACTTATACAGAAAATATATGAAGAAATATGTAAATTCTATAACAAATAAACATATAACATAATAAAGAGTGGGCAAAAGATTTGCACACATGCACCAAAAGATAAGATGTAAAGAATATAAGTGAATATGAACATGAATAATTCATAAGTATGAATTATTACCACAACATAACTATTAAAATGATGAAAAAAGAAAAGATGTATTTCTATGCATTTAGTGTTTCTGTTTTAATATTTAGATCTTTGATCCATCTTGATTTTAGTTTAGTGCATGGTGATAGAGATGGGTCCAGTTCTAGTCTTCAGCATGTGGAAAGCCAGTTTTTCCAGCACCATTTATTAAAGAAATTTTCTTCCACTGAACATGTTTGGCCCCTTTGACAAAGAGAAAATATGTAGAAGTCTTAAAGATCTAGGTGTAGACTTCATGAACAAAACCTAGACCGAACAGTAATACTACAAAGAATCAACAAATGGGACCTCACCTTACCAAAAAACTTTTGCACAACAAAAAAAATCACCAACAGAGTGAAAAGACAACTCACAGAATGGGAATAAAATTACAACCTATTGTCCCTCTAGAAAAAGTATTTTTATCTAGAACTTATAAAGAATGGAAAAAATCAGGCTCCTCAAATTCAAAGACTTAATCTGAAAATGAGAATCTGAGATGAATATACACTTCTCAAATGAAGAAATACAAATGGCAAATAAACATATGAAAAAATGTTCAACATTGTTGATCATCCAAGAGATCCAAGTTAAAACAATACTGAGAGTGGGAAAGGAGAAAGGAAAGAAGGGGAAATTATGTATGTACGTATATACAGGATAGCTAATAGTCATACTACTGTCTTCTGTTACTTTACTGAAAGGAGCAGTTAATGATTACTTGTTTGATCATTATAGCGTGTCTCTATTTGTTTTCCTGAGAAACCACTTAGAAGATATCAATATGTAATACAACAACCACTGTTACTTTCTTACCACTTTGTCTGTGACTCTGTCTGTATTGTTTATATTATTCTTAGGCTACCTTGTAAATGGATGTTTGTTTGTTAATATGTTTTCTTCCTTTATTTTTAAAATAAAACAAATACCAAGATACCATCTCTCTTCTGAAAGAATGGCTACCATCAAAAAATCAACCAATAACAAATTCTGACAAGGCTGTGGGATAAAAGGAACTCTTCTCCACTGTTGGTGGGAGTGTACACTGGTGCAGCTATAGTGAAAATCAGTGAAGAGATTCCTCAGTAAACTAGGATTAGAGGTCCCATTCAACCCAGCTATACCCCTTCTGGGTATCTTCCCAGAAGAATTAAAAACATCATACCAAAGTAATATATGTGCACTCATATTTATAGCAGCACAACTTGCAATAGCTTAATCTTGGAAACAACCCAAATACCCAACTGAGGAATGTATAAAAAAGATGTGTTTTTTAAAAATATACTGGAGTGCTATTCAGTTATAAAAAAGATAACTTTGAGACTTCCATAGGAAAATGGATGCAACTTGAGACCATACTCATAACTTACACATGTGTAAAGATTGTATTATCTCACTAGCATGAGAAACTTAACAAATAAATAGGACCCAAAATGTGTAATAGATATTATGTATTGGGAATAAACTGTTCAAAGGAAAAGAAAAACTGTGATTGGAGAAATGGGAAAGCAAGGAAGAGAAAAGAAAAATATATGTGTATATATATATATATATATATATATATATATATTGGCTAAGATAGACACACTGCTAGTTTCTCTTAGTTCATTGGAAGGAAAGGTTTATGGTAATATTGTCTGGACAATCTCATGCTAATATCTTGTACTCTGAGTAACTCTTCTGAAGATAACAATATGCAATGTATTAATTATTGTTACTTACTTTCCTATTATTTTGTTTTGAAATTGTTTTCTTTTTTTTTATAATAAAAAGGAAAAAAACACCAATATTGAAAAGGATTTATAGCACAGGAATTTCCACATATCACTGATTCAATCACAAATTGTGAGGCTATTGTACAAAATAGTTTTATTTTTAAGTTAAGAATTAATTTAATATATGACTCAGAAATACAGACTGTAGCCTTTTTTCTAAGTGAAAAAGTTTAAATTCATGTAAAACCGGATGTGAACATTTCTCATAATCACTAAAACTTGGAAATATATATAAATGTCCCTTGCTGGTAAATAGATACACTGTGGTACTGTCACAGAGTGAGACACAACCCAGTAATAATACACAGTACTGAATCCAGTTAGGTGATCCTCTTATGTCCCTAAGCTAAGGACAGAAAGCTGGACTCTAAGGCTTTAGACTGTAGGGTTAAGATTAAATCACAATTTTTATAAGCAAAGATGCAGAGGTGTGGCATGGGTTTAAGGCAGGGGAACTTTGGAAGCAGATGGAATTATTTTATATTCTGATGTAGTGGATGGTTACACAACTCTGTGACCTTGTTAATCACAGAACTATTCAGTTAAAAGGGTAAATTCTTTATTGTATTTATGTAGTGTCTTGATAAACACAGGAAAAAATTAATAATGTCCATAATATTTAGAATTAAACATAATTATTATCATTAACCAACCATTTGGACCTACAGAAATGGCAGTTTATTTGATTAAACCTAAGACATTTCAAAACTTTTAATATATCTAGGTCATAATGGGAGGAAAAGGTGTAGTCTATAATGCTTATTTTAACAAAATAAGAGTAAAATGTAAATAACTAAACCTCCTACTGAATAAATTACTTTGAGTTATAAATAAACTATTGAGTGTCAACATCTGTAAATTTGACATCTTAAAATGGTTAATTAAAATGTCTTTGAAATATAGGAAATTTGTAGGCAAAAATATATGTATCACACAAAATTTATAGTACATTATGTTATTTTCCCAAACATGTGAAGAACTCCACAAATATTAAGAAAAGTTCCGGTAACCTAGAGGGAAAATGGCGTACAGCTGTGAACCAACAATTTATAGGGTAGAAACATGTAAGGAAAGCAAAATACAAAATGATAATTTCAGCATCTGAAGTCAAGTAAGCACTCATGAAAATTATTGGGATCCCTTCTGAGTGTGACAGCACGTCTTGGAGAGGACCAAGCCTCCTTCTACAAACAAAGAATAGACTTACAAAATATTTTGTAGGCACAAAAGAGTTGCTTTGGCAGCCCGGGCTTCTGAGAACAGATGTGAGAGACAGGGGAAGCTGTGTGTGTGTGTGTGTGTGTGCGTGTGTGTGTGTGTGTGTGTGTGTGTGTGTGTGTGTATAGGACTGCATGCTGTTGTTTGCCCTAGGATTGTGTGATGGTTTTCAGTTGCAGTGGAGCATCAAGCAGAAAGGCAGAATTCAGGAGATGGGAGGCGAAGGAAACAGAAGAGAATTTGGGAAACTCAGTTAATAGAAACACAAAAGCTGGGGTTGGATCTATGAATGCATCTAAGTCTTGTGGGCCCAAGATCTCAGGGAGAGGGGAAGTGTGGAAACGTTAATATCACAGTCTGCAGTGTTTTTCTTCTTTAAACATTTGTCCAGCCATACGCTGTCCATCGCAACACCAGAACTCAGGAAATGTCAGGACAGTGGGAGGGCTATGCCTTGGGAAACTTCCGCCCTCAGTCAGGATGACTGCAGTGTTGCTCCTTGGCCTTGGTGCCCACAGAGATAAACCGAGGGTTACAGATGCCCAAAACCACTTTCAGTTCTGCTCAGCCTCCAGATGGACAGATGTATGCCTTTCTACTCTATATTCAGTAAAGGGAGAAAAACAATTCCCTCTGGGTAACAATAATGCAGAGCCCCCCACACACTTTATACATGATGGTAGAAATGTTAAGAAACGAATCAGGTATAACAAAACATAGTTTTATGAGAAACCAAGTGGAAACAACAGGTAATCCCACAGGTGGGGTACACATGGCATATTGGTGCTAACAACATGGAGATTAGAGTGCTTAAAAAAGCACCATCAAAGGAAATTTCCTTATAATATTGGAATCATGGGACGAATAAAAAGGAATTCTGCAGTTGAACACAGAATTAATTACTGATGACTGGAAATAAAACTGAATTGGCAGATAAGACTAACGAACCGGAAGTTAGAATATATTTGGGATGAAACAGAGACACAAAAATAACAATAGAGAATAAAGCAAAGTGGCATATTAAACACAGAAGTGTGTGCAATGCGCCTAACGAAGTCCTAGGAGAAGGGAAGGGAGAAGCAATTTTCAAAGAGCTCCTGACAGAGATTCTTAACACTGATGAGAGACACCGATCTATGGTTTCTCAGAACAGATGCTGCAGAGCTAAGTGCACCCAAGTTCTATCTGCTATCAGACTCAATCTGTTACTGACAAAAGTCAAAGGAAAACCAACCTGGAAACAGTGACATGTTGCTTTCAAGGGACCAACAAATCCACTGTCAATAGGCTTCCAGGGAACAGAGAGGCACAGAATACCCAGGTGCAGGACGAAAACAGCTCCTGGCACAGAGCTGTAAATCAAGGCCTAACATTTTTTAAGAGTGAAGGTGAATTCAGACTTTTTCAAACCAAACTTCAGACTTTTCATCAATTGTAAATTAGCATTAGAAAAAATAAAAAGGGTGCATTTTTTTTGAAAAAAAAGATTATCTCAGAAGACAATGTAAATTATGTAACAAAAAAGGAGAAGAAAAAAAGACAAAATAATGGAAACAAAGCTTTTGCAAAAAGGGGAAGAAGGGTTGAAAGGAGGGGACAGGAATGGGGAAAGGATGAAGCAGGATATACCACGTACAGGTACAAGTTCGCTATGATGAATGCTGTCATTGTGTATATCTAAAATGTACCAATAAAAGTTTTTTAAAAATTTACTGAATAGCAGTTGAATTAGTAAATATAGTATTGAGGCTGTATTTTGTTAATACATTAGCTTTCTGTTACTGCAATGAAAAGACCTGAGCAAATCAAATTTAAAAAGTAAAATCTCATTGTGGCTTGTTGTTTGATGGGTTGACTGGGCTGTGTTGCTTCTGGGTTTGTGGAGGCAGCAACTTCATTGTGGAAGGAGATGGGAGGAAAGCTGCTCCCAGGAAGCAGAGAGACCCAAGACAGAGAGGAAGGGGCCAAGGACAAACTATACACTCAAAGCCATGTCTTCAGCAACCCACCTCCTCCTAGTGGCCAACACCTCCCCTAAGCCAGTTTCCCTAGTTACTCATCAGTGATTACTTCCCAAACCCACTGGCCAGCAACCAAGCCTTGAATACAAAGACCCTTTAAGGGTACATTTTGGATCCCAGCCATAAAGATGACTAAGAATTGTGTGAAATAAGTCAAACTAAAGCAAACAAAATAGCCCTGTATACACATATGCATGCATGTAAAATTTTTTAAATAAAAATCTATGTATTACAAAAATCAGGAGGGCATAAAGGGCTTAAAAACCTTGATGTTGTTTCTAATATATTAAAGATGTTTGAAGTTTATCACAAAGGTGATGGATAGAAGATAAAAGAATGTTTTATTCATAAGACTCTAGCAGATGCAAAGAAAGGCTATGCTATTTTAATACCAGAAATGAGAGAAATTATTAAAATACGGGGAGCAAATAGAAAAGAAATGGTAAATACAGATCCAATGCACTGCATGCAGACTGTTGCCTGTCTGTTCACGAAATCTGCCCGCCCTGGACAGTACAGTGAATGACACCAAGATGGTAGAAGAATGATCATGACGCGAGCGTCGAGTCCACTGCGTACTCTGCGTGCGGAAGAGTTTTGAACTTGGCTGTGGTAGGAACAAATTTTGATTTCTGCTCGGTAATAGCTCCCAAGTAACAGCCCTAGCTCTAGAATAATAAAACAGCAGCAGGAGGAACAGAAATATGAGTGAACGGTGAAGCCCCGAGTAAACTAACATGGAACAGTCAGTCGTGGGAGCCTGCAAACCTCGGGGGTGGGGGGGAAACAAGGTGCCTCGGAAATTTAGTTATGATCCAACTTTAGAATTAACAATCCAGTTTTAGGGGCAATTTTAGGATTAGCAATCCATTTTTCTCTCCCTTGAAGTTAAGAAGGTCAAGTAAATCACTCAAGTTCACAGAGATGTATAACAGAATAGAAATTTTAGGAACCGATGTTATTATGAGTTCCTTTAAGTTTCAGTAAGCAAATTGTTACTGGATAATGTATTAGGAGTCATTGAACTAAAATTTTAATCAGATTTTAATTTCCAGTTAATTATGAGACTCAGTTCAGTTTTTATTTGAAGGAGATTGTCCAACAACGTTTCTTACATTTAAGAATGTATTTCCAAATATACTTTTGAAACATTGTTATATTCTAAAGGAAGAAATACATCACGCATATACAAAAAAGTATCACTGAATAAGTTTCAAGTGAGAATTCTTGCCCTTGTTACAGATACACAACTTATCCTGCAACTTCCTAGTCACTGCACTATTTTATTTACATAAAGTGCTTGTCATGCCCTGCTTGATTTGTTTCCGGGTGGACTGAAGGTCTGGAAAGCAGCAGTTTGAGAAACAGTGCTTTAGTTGTTGTGATTGTTCTAATAGTTTTATATACTCACCAGTTCAGATGCCCTTTTTCAGTTTAGTCTTAGGTGTTAGCATAAATCACCAACCACTGACAATGAACCTAAGATCCAAAAGGTTTTCACAACAAAATAGTGAGATTTGCAATCCTAGGTCCACCACCTGTAAAGTTATTAGGAGACCACATTATAGTGGGGTTGGCAGCTGATAAAATAGTTAATGTGTCATTAAGATGGAAAATTTATTTAAAGCCTTTTTATTAACTAAGCTCTAAAGACGGAATTGACTAAAATGTAATATTCTATTAGAACTGAATATTCCAGGAAGTACAAGTCATCACCAAGTGCATTCACTAAACAAAAGATTCCTCATGGATTTTGATTTACTCTAATATAGGAGATAGAACAAAGGCCCATGAAAAACATTGCTTTTGATTGAAACAAAAGAATCCTGCAATTGACACCAGCAGTCTATGAGACACTGATTGGCAAATGGGAAGACTGTCACTGCTTCAGTCACTGGACAAGGACACAGCCAGGCTGTCAGAGTTATCACTGCTGTGGCTTGGGATGAAGAAGGTGTAGGCCCCAGAGGTCCTGGCTGGAGACTGGGACCCACCAGCATAGGGTTGACATGCTGGAACTGTTAGCGTGTGGAGTCTAATGGGGGTAACATAGCCCACAGAGCAATGCCCCCACTGGCTTTACCCCTGGGCTGACTTCATGGTTCTGCCACAAGGATATCTGATGCACTGGTGCCCTTCCCCATGCACCAGTCTCCTGTCTGTTTCTCTGGCAGGTTGTGGCATTCATTCTTAGAACTCTGGGACCTCTAGAACTAAGAGCTCAATGGCCCTCTTTTCTTTATCGAGTTGCCAGTTTCAGGGATTTTGAGCCAGCAACCCAAAATGGATTCATGCCATGAGAAAATTTATTTCTATAGCTTTTGAGTATATAGCAAAACATTGTGTCCCAGCCCTTAGGCATCTGGATTGGACCAAAGGATTGCCTTCTCCCAAGAAAAGGTAGTGTTCTTGGTGGTCACTTCTGCTTTAGGGCCTTGGAGTCACTGTTTCTTGTTTTCTCCATCTTTGATCTTTTTGCCTTTCTTGATGCTGGATAATCCCAGGAACCCCTCAAGCCACATCTATAAAATTTAGTGGAATCTGGGCGCTGAAGAAGAATGAAGACAGAACCCCCCAGCCTAACTTCCTTTGGAGTCTCACACATGATCCATCCACAGTGAACCCTTCTGTAAGGGTGAGATAGACTTTTCTTTCTAAAGTAAGGGCCCAGAATCTTTTGTCTTCATCTAGCAACTAAGATTATTCACCCTAAATAATAGACGTCAATTTAAGTTCTGAAAAGCTAGGTCACCAGAAATTGAGTCATCTTAACAATGACTTATTGGATTATATCTTTCATGGTCAGTTAAATCATGTTTATCAAAGAGCAGATGACTTTTCTGTAAGGGTTTCTTATTGAAAAATGCTTACAGAAAAGAACCTGTGGTAATTTTTCTTCTTTTAAGGGAGGTTTCATTACTCAATGCTTCATTTCTTGTGCAAATCCCACTAACAACAAGGAAAGGAGCAATTATTCAACTGTAAGAAATTATTAAATGTCTATTCATAGAATATTTCCAAAATGTCACTTAGATAAATCTTGCACATAATGAATAAAGCACAAATATTGTTCTTGCTCTAAATGCCATTGACCTTTATAATAGCAACAAAATCCTGAGACAAGTACTGTAAGGGTAATTGTAAGTAAGTATGAGATTATGTGACATTTGCATGAAATGATATTTTTATATGAGATTCGTACATCTGACCTTATTAGTTTCTCAGTTTAGGTCACTGGCATGTTTACTTTGAACGATTTTCACTACAATGTTATTTAAATTTAAAGTGATGAATCTTTGCTAATCTAAAACTTAGAAAATAAGGGAATTAGTCTATATTTTTCCTGCTAAATTTATAATTAAAGCAGTAAGCAAGAAAGTTTAAGAGTCATTTGATACCACTAAATAGAAAAATCAAAACTGTTGGTCTTAAAATTATAATGGTTTATCTTACATAAGAAACCCAAATTACAAGTAAAGAACAAACTGAGAGACAGGTAATGGGACGTGGGGGATGGGTCTCTCTTATACTGGAAGGGGGTCCAGAGGCGGAGGGAGAAAGAAAGGGGGTGAAAAGAGGAATTAAGATGTGTTTTAAAAAGTTAATGTGTTTACATATGCTCTTCCAGAGTTTTTCAAATAACATTTTTAAAAGTCATGGATATGTAGTTTGTAATTTTTTATTTATGTATAGTACTGTTTATAAACTCAGTCTGTCTAGAAATATTTGTCTTTACTCTCCAACCAAATTTCTGGGGAAATGCAGAGAGTTTGCTATTACATCCCCAGAGCAAAAATTTCACCGTGTTTCCTGGATTAAAAAAGATGAAGACTCCTTGAAAGAAATTACATAGCCCTTAAAGAAATAGCACTGTGGCTTTACTAAGTGCCTAGAAATTAGCACAGTTATTTTAGGAGAAGAAAGATAATACTCATTATCTTTTTTCTAAGCTGAATGTTAAGTCCATGTTTAGGTATTTGCAAAAGCTAGAGGGTGACATCCTTGAAGCTGTGCCCTGACCATAAAAGATGTCTCTTAGATTTTATTTTTCCACATTATTCTTAAGTAGAAAGCCTGACATCATTAGCTTGGTAATTTTTTTTTTAATTCCATGTCAGTAGAAGACCAGAGGCGGCTTGCTTCTAGGCCCTTAGTACATCGTCAGCATCCGGGGTTTCTGTTCCACCTCAGTCTGGTCAGTGCTGTTCTCAGTCTGGCTTCACGATGTTCCAGTCACCACGCACATGGAGAGGGGGAGGTGGCCATTTAAAAATGGAGAAGAAAGTATAGGACTTGTGATCCACTTTTAAGAACTACTAAATTTTTATAAGAAACTCACAGCAGATATCCCACAGTGGTTAATTGGTCAGAATTTATTGCTTGTCCAATGTTAATGTAATCACCAACAATTAGGATTAACATGGGAAGAGCAGTAGAATGGGGTTAACAGGGCGCTAACAGGGGTTCACTCCTGATAACTCCAAGTGGCCGCTGTCTTGAAGGTTACGGACTTACAAAGTAAAAGCAACAGCTTCCCCGTTTGAAGGAGGGAAGGAACTGCAGGCAGCGGCACCGCTTTCCCCAGTGTATGAATCACACTGTCTGCTTAGAAGGTCTGAGGTTTTAGGGGATGAGGAAGTCTTGTGTCACTCTCCTACTTAATTCAGGTTTTCTTTGTTTCTAAAAGTTAAATATTCAAAGTCAGGGATTTAACAGATCCCTTTGAATGGAGGTACACAGATACGATTTGAGTAAAATTTTTGATCTCTTATTGATTTGATTCAAGAGTAGGCTAAAAGAGAATAAATAGAGGTTTCTGTTTTTACTTTTCCCCAGGATCAAATGGAATAAACTTTTAAACTTTGTACCAGAGAGTTTCCAGAGAATACACATGATGAATATGGATAAGTGGAACCCAGTAATAACGGTGTTCTTCCAGGGCCGTGGAAAACTGTTTTATGTAGATATAGAACAAGCTACTGTCCTTTTACTTCAAGTCTCTGGTCAGAATAAATAAACAAACAAACAAACGAATGAATAAATGCACTTTAACAGTTTTTGTACACGTTTGCAACACATAGCAAACACGTTCATCACCGGAAAGTGGCGCACATGGGTGGCACATCTGTATCTTCTTAACTTCTCTGTTTCCCTGCCTCTTTCATTCCTACCCCTCTACGCCTCCTGCATTTCCTGAGACTCTCTGGAAAGGTACCTGGGAAGAGACAACCATATCACCAATAGCAACAACAGCAAAAATAAACCCCTGCGTAAATCACCTTTCTGCAAAATGTAGTTAATAAAGTTTCATTTCACAGGTTCTTGGGAGAGAAAAAAGGTACTTGTGCTACTTATAACTGGCATTTCAGAGACCTCATAGTGGAACATTAATAATATTAATTTGCTTTAAACAATAAAGAAGAATTTAAAAATTGATTTATAAACTAATCCTTTTTCTCCTAATACTTCTGTAAATATATGGTCAAATTTCTCCATAAACAATTTAATGTTATATATTGTAACATTTAGTATTTTGATAACATTTTATTGATTTTCATTACCTTTATAGTGTGTCTGATTATATATCAAATAATTCTATTTGGTATGTTTTAATAACTCTAACACTATTTGGCATAATGCTACAAATATTTTTTGAACACCCAACAAATATTTAGCTGAATTTAATGTATTTATTTATGATTAAAAGTTTAACTGAAAAAATTTACCTTGATGATAAAAGCCTAAGCTGTCTATCATGCAATGTTTGTATGTGACTGAAAGTCTTGTTCTCATACATAATATTAGCACGAGTAACTTTGTTTATGAAGATTTTATCACTGATGCAATTTATGTTCTTAACATATATTTCTAAGAGGATAATTGAATCAAAATACATAAATTACTTAATAATTTCAGTGTACACTGTCGTTACTTTCTTGAAATATTCCTTACTGTGTAAATAGCTGCACTTACCCTAAATGACATGTATACACTTTGAAAAATAAAGACTAAACAATGGGAGATGCACATGTGGCCCTGGAGGAGCAGCGTTTCAGAGGCTTTGTGTACAAGTCAGTACTGGAAGGACAACACACAGAAGGGTGACCAAAACTTCTTAATACCAATCTGGTCAATTCTCTGCAAAGGAAAAAATAACACTGTTCTCTGTAGGATTCAAATGAGATTCTAAAGTCTTATAACATAAAATTTAAAATTTTCAGGATATGATCCAAAATTACTTAGCATATATGGCTTATCCAGATAGTTAGCAGAAGCCTACATGAAAATCATGTGTACATGAGAATCTTGCCTGGTGAAGCCTCATGAAGCCCCAGCTCTTCCAAACCCACACTCTTGAACATGTAAAGAAGTGAGAGTCCCACCAAAGAAATGGAAGGCATCCAGAAGACCACAAAGCCAAACCACAGGTGACGGCCCACCTGTCATCCCAGCATTCTGGGAGGCTGAGACAGGAGGAAGTTTTGAGCCAGGTGGGCAACTTCGTAATCTGACAGATACTGTTTCAAATTAAGCATATTTTTAAAAAGAATAATAATTGAAAAATATAATATGACTTTCATGAAGTATGGAAATACAATAACTAAATACTGATAGGTTTATTCCAGTGCAGAGAAAGAAGTAAAACAAAAATATAAAATGCGCTTTTATTGGGGACAGGCGCGGAGAAGTTCTGCAGTGGGGAAAGAAAGAAAAAGTGCAGAACCTCTGAGGTTTTTTTGCTGCAGGTGCCGAGTTAAGTAACCTCAGGCGGGAGGCGGGGATTAGGAAGCAAACTGCCAGGATTGGGTGGGAGCGTGGGAAAGGGAAACAGGAAATTACAGAAAGGTAAATTGGGAGTTGTAGTTTCACTCGGGGGAAGAAGGGTGGCGCTTAGCATATGACATTTAAAGGCCCGCGCCACACTGACCTGGAACTGCACTGGCCGGTAGCTCCAGCAACCAGTCAGGAGCGAGGAGAAAAACCAAACATACCCCTCTTTTGGTTATAGGGGGCAACAATTTCTCTTAAACTGCTTCCTGCTGAGTAGGGGCATCAGTATGGTAGGGGGCGAGGGGACAATGGGAATCGTCTACGTGAACGCCAGTGTCGGTGATGTCTGCTAAAGCAACGAGTTCGTTGGCCATGATTGCACGGAGCCTGGATTGAATAAAACTTGACAAAAGTTTAAAAATGCAGGGCCCTACAAGTAAACAGGTTATCATCATGATTATAGGGTCCAGAACAGGTAGCAGGAATGTTGCCCATGACCCAAGCATGTCATTCCACCAGGACCATGGTGTAACGGGAGAGAGGTAGTTTTTTAGTTCTGGGCGTTTACACTCAAGCCAGGTAGGAAGGTTTTTTACCTTGTCCATAATGTCCCAGATTAATTTACAAAGTTCTGTTAAATGGTTAACATCTAAATGATGACCTCATGTTGGCCTTGATGTGTACCTCTTAATATGAGTATCTAGAGTATGAAAGAAAGGCAGATGTCTGAATCTGAAAGAAAATGTCTATCACTTTTATAAACAATCCCAGTTCTACATTTTAGAATATCATATACTGGAAAGCATGAACATGTGTAATATACCATGAAATTGACAATAATGAATTATTTTATTTTTCTACTCTAGTTTTGTACCAATAACATATCAATAACATCTTTCAATCAAAAAGTACCTTATTGTCTTATTTTTAAAAACTTAACTTTCTGATAATGGCTAGTGTAAACATATCACAACAGTATACTTTAAACAGTATTTTTGGGGGTGTTTGCCATAAGGCTATGGAGCTTATTGGGGCTTCTTATTAATGAACAAAGGACTGGGCAAAGTATTTCCAGGCAGCTGCTTCCTTATTCATTAATTGAAGTCCTGTCCAACAGTTTTTTTTATCATAAGTGATTTTTTTTTGCTATCTTAACAACTTTTTAAGTTTTCTGAACATATAACATTTATAAACCCGATTTTAATGATATTTTGACCAGCTGGCAACCTTGCTGGAAGTATAGATAACATGTATCTATAACTCGAATTAGAGGCAGTTGTTTCAAAAAAATTTTTTTTAAAAACTATTAGAAGAAAAGTTTGTTGAGCTCATATAAAACAGCTGTTTTCAGATTGGACAGAGAGACAAACAAACAAGAACATATATATGAGACAATTTGTTTATAAAATTAGAGTGCACTCAAATATATTTTTGGCCAAATTGAATGTAGGTCAGTTAGAGATCTCTTATAAGAATTTGGAGAAAGTTAAAACGTCATCTATAAGTTTATTATAATTTACAGGCTTGTGAGAGATCTGTTTAAATCCTGTTATAATATAGTCAATCATTATTTTAACCTTTTGGGAGCCCTCATTTCCCTGATAGCCCCAGTGGGGATCTGTAAATGGCACTGCAGCAGCCCCATCAGGGTAATCAGGATTAGCTCAGTGTTTTATGTCAGCTTCTTGTTGGGCTGCATCCATAACTCCTTCCTCTGCTGAAGAGAAAGAGTCAAGTTAAGAATGGTAAAAAGATCTTTATAATGTAAATCATAAGAACTAGTGACAAATTCCAGTTCTGAAATGTATCTGTGGGGATCAGCTGCAAAAGACCCCAATTTAGTAGAAATCTGAGAAAGATCAGAGAGAGTAAAAGGAACATGGATACAAACTAGCCCTTCAGGCCCGGCCTGTTCCCAAAGGGGGCACATAAGTTGAGACTGAGAAGAATTAGAAGGTGTTGAAAGGTGAGTAGAATCTGGGGTAAGTGGCGGCGAGCAAGTAGAGTCAGGGCAAGATGGCGGAGGGCAACCATGTGGTGTGCAGCAAGATGGCTGCTGCTGACCATGTGGCACATGACAAGATGGCTGCTGGAGGCCATGTGGCCGACCACAAATGGCCGCTGGTGGCCATGTGGCTGATGATTGCCATCTTGTAATCCTTTGTTATATGCCCTCTTAGACTGAGTGTGGTGGGCCGGGGGAGAGAAAGGCGACGCAGAAGGGGAAGAGGAGGAAGATGAACCTTGAGAGGAAATAGACTGTATCTGGAGACAATGGAGGCCCATCAACTGACTGCAGAGGAGTAGAATCAGAGTTAGCCTGGGGCTGAGGGTGGGGATGACAGCGGAGTAGCAGAGGGAGAGGGAGAAGTAGTGTCGAGTAGCAGAGGGAGAGGGAGAAGTAGTGTCGGAGGACAGTGTGTGGAAAGTGGGGGCTAAGCGACGCACGGCAGGTTTGGGAGATGGAG